>PVJL010007685.1:0-75069 GCA_004026885.1 Lyroderma lyra | reverse complement strand
ATTAAGCCAAATAATTACTTCTACTTTATTAAAATATTAGTGACACAAGCACATTATAGAAGTAAGATATAACTTTAATTCCCACAGGCTGTCTACTGCCACATTATGCTAAGAAGCACCAGGGGAAAACGTGGGAACAAATTCTGAATAGAATAAATCTCTGTAAAACATAAATCTAATATTTTCTAGGAATAACACTGTATTATAAATCCACCATCATCAATGAAGCTTATGTTAAGTTACAATCACTATCAAAATATATTTTAAATAGAAGCCCCACTGTGGTATATACAATTGTAAATCACTACCCAGAATGTGAATATGCAGTGTTATCACAATTAGTGTATAAAAACACACTGTAGATACAATGGAGTGAATTAAATATGTCATATGCATTGTAGTTATCCTATATTTATCAGTTTCACATTTGCAAATGTCAATTTAGGGAGTTCCCTGATGGTGTAGTGGCTTAAGGCTTCGGTGCTGGCACTGTCAGCACTGCAACCTGGGTTCGATTCCCAGCCAGGGAGCTACCCACATACCAAAAAGTAAAAAAAAATAAAAAATAAAAAATAAAAAAATAAAAAAACAAAAATGTCAATTTACAAAAACCTTCCCAAATTCTGTCAGGTAAGGTACTCAAACTTAAAATTTTTTATTCTATTGAATTTACCAGGCTATGTCCTCATAATGCTTTTTATTTTAGTATTATACCTACTTAAATATATTTTAAATATTTGGAACAGCGAGAATGCCTCACTTCCTTTTTATTCCTTAAGAATGTCTTACTGCTTTCTGTTATGTTTTCTCTTTAAAGGACTAGATATCAAACTATCTCTGATTACCTTTTATTTAATCTAGGCTTTTAGTAGTATTCAATATATATTTGTTCAATGAGTACCCCTTTAAAAAGAGAATGTGGCTTTTGATTTAGAAATAACATCTGGCCAGCACCTCCGGATGTGACCCTTTCATGTCCCACTTGAAATGTGTGTGAAGACAGAGGAAAAAGACAAGAGCTCAGCACCAAAAGGCAGGGCTGGAAGTAAATACACTCCCAGGAAGAATTTCTTTAAATACCACAGCTGATGGGAGTGGGTACAGACGAGGAAGAGTAAAGGAGAGAAAACACAAAATGTAATGGCAAATATAGAACTGTATGGAAAAATACATGAAGGAAATACTACTTGGTTGCTATCAAGCAATCATTTTAAAAGTAAAAGTGACTTTTTCATAATCTAACATTTCTTTGTTCTATCATGTAAAACTTTTGGGTCTAATATTATGAAAGATGCATCCACACTGATTGTTAGCAGATTCTCTAAGACATTACCTAACCACATGACTGTTTAGTAATTACATGAAGAAAATTTTAAGGCTGAAATAATCAGATTGAGAAACTGAAAATCACAGACCACAGCACCTGACTGATGCACAATGAATAGTGGCCATTAGTATTATCTGTGTCCTTGAAGATGAGAGCCCAATTACACTCAGTATTTGCTTTTAGTCTTTAGCTTTCTACTGTCTCTGAAGATTATTATTTTTGTGGAGTAAGCTCCAGACAAAAGTTTAAAATAAGAAAAGTGTGTCTTTGGTGTTCTGCTTCCTTCTCTTTTAACACCCCCAACTCACTTGTTGAATGAATTCTTGGTTCCCTTTATCACTACTATACTACTTTTAAAATTATTGCTTTCCAAAGTGATTTAATTCTAAGAAGACCGTGCTAACGCGTCTGGCATGCCAACAGCTTAGTGTGTTAACCTTCCCGGGTTATAACTGAATTTCACCTGGTCTTTCTGAAGACACATCTTATTTGAAATCATGAATCTAAGAGCAGAATTCTAGGTACCAATGTAGACTGGGAGGGTTGGACTTCGGAGCTGGCAGATCTTAGATCATTTCTCAAATCTCTGCTGCACCCAAGCACAGCAGCATTAGCGAGACTACTAAAGGCACATGAACCCCAGAGTCCCTGGTTTAACCTGTGATGTAACAGGGTGGCTAGGAGCAAAGAAGTAAAAACACTCTTTCTATAAATTTTGCTTAAGGCATTAAATAGCTGGGTCTAAGGGCCAGTATATATTTAAGCATAAGTGGTTGCTTTTTTATTTATAAATTCTAAAAGATCCACTATTTTTTACACAACAAACTATTTGCATTGAATTATAAAATCTCAATTGAAGCATTCTGACAAACTTTCCTAGAGATTCAGTGTGAAATAGTTTGCATCAGCAGAATAGAAATTGGAATATTCAAATCTGCAAAACCCCAGGTTCCCTTGAGCTATTTCTTGTACTGCTTATTTAGAAGACAATTATAATAATGAGATATTTAATGTCATACTACAAATTTTGACATCAAATCAGTTAATACTTTATTTTAATTAGCACATTACAACAAGAAAGCTCAAGTGAAATTAAAGTTAAATATATTTGATCACTAATAAACCAAGATGAAAATAAACTAAAACAGTAAATCATTATGTTCTGGCAGTTCCTAACTTAGGAGGAAATAATTTATAGTCACATTAACAGCTTTGTATCTGGGACTTAAAAACGCCATCCTCATTCCCTTAGAGCAAATACTCAAGGAGAATAATTGAAGGAAATAGTGCTCATTTCAATACATGACAGGGATGAGATGCAGAGAGGACAGACAGTACACCCTGAGGGTAGCCGGCTAACAGCTGTCCTTTCTTTCCCTCTGTGAAAGCCAAACCTGCCCAACCCTTAGATTTAGTAACCAAAAGAATGCTGAGCTGTCTCTGCATTAGCAAAAAGAGGTGGAGGAAGACATGCATGAACCAAAAAAAACTCTTTACTGAAACTAGTCTAAAATAGCTGGAGTAAGGTGAGGACATAAACAATTTTAAAGATTCTATAACATAACATGGGTATGGTCAACTGGAAATAAAATGTCAAGGATATAAATGGTTTTTACAGAAATTTCTCCCAATAAATGTGTATGGAGAGGGAATGCAGCTTGTCGACTGTTTATCTCTGATACTAATTAGGAAAGCAAAGACTTTGATAATGACATGTCCATGTGTTTCAGATAGAAAGAAGGGTGGGGGTGGGGGAAGGGAGGGAGGGTGGGAAGAAGGATGGAAGGAGAGAAAGACAGAAAGAGGAGATAAAAAAGAAAAAGTCTATGTCTAATTATAATGCCATGAATAGTCAGTTGCCATGAGCTATATGCATTATTATATCTTGATGCATAATTATACAAATGTAGCTTTCCATGGAATATATTCATTCCCCACTTCACTTGACTCCTTCTTATGCTTTCTAGAAAGAGATGACATCATCTGAAAAAGAAACACTTCTGCTTCTAAGAAAGTGAAAATCATCTACTGTCCAGGTGCCACGTCTCTCAGAGGGCTTGGCAGTTGTTGTTTTGAAGAAATTACAAGGGTTCCTGCAGCACAAATAAATGTGTCCTCTTGGTCTACATAACCTGCCCTCATCCCTCTCTTGAACTGGCTTGTTAGTAGATGAGAACACAAGAAAACTAGGTCAACAATAGCCTTGTTTCTGTTCCTGTCCTATGCCTTTACTCAAGTTCCAGCAACAGACGCATGAATATGAGGGGAAATAATGGTGTAAGGTCAAAGAACAAACACTCTTCTGAAAAGTAATTTAGTGACTTCTGTTCAACATGATGAACTGAGTGACTAGGAAAAAACCTCTCCACCAAACACAAACACATAAAAATACTGAATAAATTAAAACATTTTTACTACCCAATTAAGCTTAAAACCAAGAGAGGAAAATTTTCAGGCTCCAGAAGAAAGAGAAATCCAGAAGACAGGGGCCAGGTACAGGCTATAGCTAGGGGTAATCAAAGGAAGGGAAAGGACCCAGGCCTAAGGAGATCTTGACCTGAACAAAATCCTCAGAGCCATAGAGGGCTAGTCCATTTGCAGGACTAACCAATGCATCACCAAGGACCAGAACTGCCCATTGCCTTCACTGAGGGTAAAAGGAGAAACATTCCAAGAAGTTGGAAACCAAGGCCTGGACTGTGCTCAGGACTAAGATGTCCAGACTCAACAGCACCCCTGTGATCCATGGACTCCAAACAGAAACTGGCTGTAATGACTGGTCTGGGAGTGGTTAATGATGCTTAACTTTTTGTAAGTATAAATCCTCTAATCTGGAGCACAAGGGATGTCTGTGGAAAACAATCCCAGTAAAGATTCCTATAAATGTAAGAAGGTGCAAGGTTAAGAACAAGGAAACGCACTTGCAAAAAGCATTGGTCACCACAAGCAAGAGATTTCTGCACTCCAAGCACTGGAGACAGCAAAACACGTGAAAAAAGACTTTAAAGAGTTTTAAAATGTTCAGATCGATAAAAGGAAGAATACACACTATTAGGCAAGAATAAGGTTGCTGCATGAAACAATAAAAATAGGTGAAAAAGAAATAGAAATTCTAGATGAAAAGCACAGTCCCTGAAATAATTCAGCTGACAACATCACACCAGTTGCTTTGCTAGGAAAGCGAGCTTATACTTGTATACTTTTATCTTTCCCATAGCCCCGTAGTTAGGAGTTGAGTGTTACTAAACACCTAAATGAGATAACACCCCTAACTGGAATTTCCCAACGCCCACATCATAGCTATAACGTAAATTCAAGAATCTTGAGAAAAGTTCAAGTCTCTTTTCTCCTCACTAAATACAATTTGACTGTCTCCAACATAAAGGGATACTTTACTACTAAGCTCCACTCACTGTTCAGTCACACTTTAAATGACACCATTATGGGCAAAAGTCCTCTCCGAGGAAGCAGGCCTTCGCTGAGCAGCATTCTCCAGCCTCTGGTCATTTGCAGAAGCTGCCAGAGATGACGTGGACTTTGACAGTACTTTCCTGGGCCTGGGCGAGTGCCTCAAAACATATGTATTGAATTAATAGGTCATTACTGCCTCCTTACAAAGGGCACCTTTTCTTCCCTATTTCTCAAGGCTGTAGGACAAAGTATAAGTCATCTTTACCATCATTTTAAATGCTATTCCTAGAAAGTATGATAAAAATCAAACCTGAATTTGCCACATATATAATAATAATTTACCCTAATTCCTAATTATGCTTGAATGCCTTATGTTCTATAGAATACCCTATTTAACTCATTAGCCATCTGTACTTGAAAGCTTTCTACTGCATACAATTCAAAGATAATAACATAAATTCCTATTTAGAATACAACATGGTATATGAATTTCTAGCATTACATCTTAAAAATGCATTGGGATTAAGTGTTTCTTCAAGTTTTCAAAGGTTTGGATTTAAGACTTATATTCTTCGAAAAGATTTTCATAGGAAGCTTTGAAGATCTGTTACAGCAAGCTTAAGCAATGACCACTTGATGATTGGAAACCCAATTCAGATAACTGCTTTCATCACAAAAATTTTTCCTTCGGAGATCAAGTTTCTCATTCTGTTGCCTGCAAAACAGAATGTCTTTCTGCTTTCTCATCATCATTAAGAAGTTTCATCTTGTACCCTTATGTTATGCAAGCTTTATCTGTCCTTAAACTGCAGAGTTGACATTTTTTGTCCTTTGATGTCTCAGTATGCTGATATTTCAATGTCAAGAAACTTCAGACACTTCCCTGGGCGACCTGAGGCTAAGTTTACAAAATCAGTCCACTACACTACAAATCCTACATACAGGCTTTAGAAAATACCCTTTCTTGTCTCTTTTGTCAACTATCAAAAAAATTTGAATGTGTGACCATCAGGTAGTGAGAAACTAACTTTCTGAGAAGCCAATGAGAATTAGCATTTCAACATGAGTGGTGGCCCTTGCCCTTTACGAGCATATTTATGCATTTATAATTTTACCCTTCCTGTTGCACAAAAGGCTTGTAAGGAACACAACAGAAGATCTTAGAAAGCTTCAGAACCTCACCAAGAGCCTTCCTTGTTCTTCCTGCAGTGATGTTATCATGACTCAGAACACTTCCACACTCACCTTTGGGGACAGTTTTCTAGCCAGGCAAAACATCATTTCCCTTGACTTGCTGGATTCATTCTCCTTCAGGCTAGGGCCTTCAGGGCTCTGTTGATCTCTACTCTACTTCCACCCCCATCCCTCTTAACAAGTGATTCATCAGCCACAGGAAAGTTACCCTGGCTGGAAGGAAGATGGCGGGTGTTGTTTGAGGTGGAGAGTGCTCAGCATTGGAAAGAGAGGGTGCAGGATGGAGGAACCGCCATGAGATGACAACCAGTCCTGTGCCAGATACCTGCCTGCTCCTAGGTCCCCAGGTGCCCTGCACTTCAGTAACTGGGTTACACTCAGATGCAGGCCTTAAGTCAAAGATAAATGATTATCACTGGATGCCTTGTTCTTTTAATAACTTTTTGGAGCTATTCCTTATATTTACCTAAAACTTTCCTACTTTATTTTTTCCAAAACTACCTCTGAGAAAGGTAAACTTATTTGATTGACAGATTTTAAGGGAAAAAAGAAAAACTTTAACTGACCATTAAAGAAAAAAGAACAGAAGCAGAAACCTAGTTAAAGAATACGCTTTTCAAGTGCAGAGTTTTAAAGAACTTGATATTATTTGGCTCCTGGAAATGAGACTAAACATAAATACTGGGATCAATTAGTTCTGAGGGGCCATCACACTTCCCTAACTTCTTTGAACTTTAATTTCTTTTTCAAAACCCATTTATCTCACCTGGAGGTTGTGAGGACCAAAGGACAGCAGAAATGAAGGGGCTCAGTCTGAGCTATGACAATAGCTTCTCACAGGTGCTCAGCAATGTTTGGCTTTTCCTTTGCTTCAATTCTGTTTTGGTGAGGATGATCAAATGCTGATGTTATTATGTACTAGTTACTGTAGCTCCACTACAACAGGAGGACCCATAGGCATGGGGAAGTTACCTTTTCCAAGGTGACAATCCAACAAGCAGAGGTGCTGGGAGTTTCATCCATTACCCATCTGACTCCAGAGCTAGTGCTGTGTCCCACTACGACGCGCTCACTCCCTTCTCTTAGCAGCTATTACAGAAACATGCAACCTCTCCATTCTGCTGCTTCTTGACCTGAACTTGAATAAATCTATCATGTATAACCATGTAGTTTGATTTATTTAAAAAGTACAGATCCCAGACTGCTAATCACAGCCCTGTATGTAACAATTTGGTAATAAATACAAAAAAAATATTCAAATGAGAGAAACAGATGACAAACGAGAATTCTGTTTCTTTGTAATCAATGCATTCTAGGCTAAATGCTAATGGTAATCACTAAATCACAGCACTGGAAGTCTCTAAACTTCATCTACTATACTCACATATCTAGGATGGCCAGATGTACCATTTGAAAAGGGACAGAAAACAAAGAGACTGTACTGTTTCAAATGGTATGCATGGTCAGCCTGGTTTCACTGGGCTAAAGTCAAGGTTACAGTAGGCTGACAATACGTGCCATTTGAAATGGGACAGTACTGTTGTTTCCTGTCCTGTTTAAAGTGACATATCTGGTCAGCCTATCTGATTCTTCACCATCTTTACATGGCTGAGCATGAGTGAGCACGTATATGTGTGTGTATAGGACATATGTGTGTATGTTTAAGTGCGTGTGTACTGACAGGAAGCCCACTACTTACTAAGGTAGGTCACTGGCCACCACTGTTAGTAAATCAATCTTTCCAACATACAACTATTGTTTTGTTCACTTTCTCCTATCCTACAATAAGTTCTCAGATTCTGTAACATCTTAGTAGCTCGTACTTCTGTTTATCTGCCTCATACTGTGGATCGAGAACTCTCCCAACGCAGCAAGTAGTCTCCTCTGACTAACAGTTGGCAACCTTCCCTCCCCCATCTCCATATAAGAGACTCCAATAGATTCCACAATACACATTAAGAACTTAGTTACAAAAATAACGTAACAGGGAAGACCCCACTTTAACGAGAGATATGAAGTTTCATAAGCCAGTCGCAGAGGCATGTGGATACCGGCAAAAAGGAGCGAAGAGCAGAGAAGGCTCAGAGAGCGTCCCACCAGGAGCGCCGGGCCAGAGGGAAGGGAGCAAAGGAGAGCAACGGAGGAGAGCAGGCTGGCGCAGGAGGAGTAAACACTAGGGGCAAAAGAAGTAGCAATTTGGGGATGGAAGTCAGAGAAGGTATCCAGGTTGGAAGTAAACGAGTAAACGAAACCAAACGAAAGCACGGAGAAGCAAGCAATTCTAAGTCCCACGGGGAGGTGAGTGGTGGCCAAGAGAGCACCGAGATGCAGAGATGGGAGCAAAAGCAGGACAGGAAGTCAAAGCAACTTGGGCCAGTCGGACACCATGAAGCTCGTGACAAGGAGAAGACTTGAGGTCATGGTTTACTTAATCCACAAGTGAGCTCATTGTTCCAGTGTCTGGAAAGTGGCAACTACATTCCTCAGCAGCCAAACAGCTTCCTCACCCTCAGCAGCCCCAGGGCGGACAGACAGACGGTTCATTTAGAAGCTAACAACTAGATAAAGATGTCCGGCTTGGGATAACCAAAGTAGGCCACTTTGGGAATTATTATCCTTTCCAGTATTTTACCCTCCAGCAATACCAAAATAAATTTAATGTATACCATCCACCAGCAGTTTGAAGTTTATAAAAATTTCTGCAACTAAAGATTCTATTTCATATTTAGAGTGCAAGAGCACTTACAACATACCTGTGAAAAATTATTTCAGTGCACTCTGCCGAGATGGAAACCCAGTAGTTCTAGAGGTCTACCTCAGAGTACCCCCTCATCTGTCAGCGATAATTGATGGGAGAGACATTTGTTCCCCAGCTGCTGGGCATTTTTTGACTTATCGGTGCTTTGAATCACACCATTCAGCAATAAAAGATACAAATTTTGTTTCCCTCTCTCAGCACAAATAATACAAAATCCATGCAGTGATGCATGGGGGATTCTATTACAACGTATTCCTACCACACAGAAAGAAATCCTATACCTTGTCCATAATTGCAAACTTAAAGAGGAAAACCAAGACAAATGTGAGAATTCTGGACTAGTGAGCAAGAATCTCATTTTAGTGACAGTAATTCAAATTTTAACTTTACATTTCAAGACTTAAAAGAGCATACTTATGAGAATTATCAGGGACTGACTAAATTATTCCAATTTATTTCTACTGTCATATTTTAATTACTAGTTGATAAAAATGTATTATTACATTTTTCTCTGTCATGTTATAAGATACTAATAGATGGTAAAATTAATATGGGATTCTATGTGACCAGTCTTCACCGGATCCCTCGTTCTATAGTTCTTAAATTAAGTCCAACAAACCTCAAAGTCCAACAACTCCATTTATCACTGACTCAAAGGCATATTCTCTAAAAATAAATGATAGCAGGAGTGGACTATAGTGGGAGGATAACACACAGAAACACTGATAACAAGAAAGAACACATTAAGAACACAAGAAAATTTATAAAGAAGTTCACATTCCCTAACAGAACTCTAACAGAACTCTAATCCTCAGAATACCTTTGCCTTCTTTTATTTCCCTTATGAGAAAAAATCTCATAAATCAGCAGGAGGTGAATATTAATTAATAAGGAAATCAAAGAACAAATTAAAAACTAATATTCTGCAAAATTTCAAATCAATAGGTAAAAGGTACTCTCTGAGATGATGGTTGCAAAGTTGAGACTGTACAGTCCAAGGTTGCTTTGGAAATTTTATATTATGTGCAATTGAAAGATAGTTCTCAAATATTATACTTCTACACTTTTAAAGCATCTTATAGCATGAAATATCACAGAAAAGGAGGAACAAAAATGTTTGACAGAAGTATGTTACTCTTCAAACCTAAGATTTAAGTTAACTTTATTTTTTTAAAAATCTTTTTACTATAGTAATCAATTCAGGACTATCTTTTCCCATCAATGACGTATGCTACTGGACTATAAAGCATAATTTAAATTAGAACACGGAAAACTTCCTCAAAATATATTGGATCATGAAATTATTTCCACTCCTTTTAAAACAAGCTTGTCCAACCTGCGACCCATTGGCCATAGGAGGCCCAGGATGGCTTTGAATGCGGCCCAACACAGTTCTTCTTCCTAGGTGGCCCAGGGAAGCCAAAAGGTTGGACATCCCTATTTTAAAACATGCAGATAGTCCCATATTTCATTCAATATATTTAGATAAAATACTTTAAAACATGTCTATTTCTCTAATATGCATGCAAATCTGAAATGCACCATGTTTTCCTAGAATACTTGATCAGTGTAAGGACCAAACTTTCCTTAGGAAATCACGAAAGAATAATATTTATGGGTGAAAAAGTCAACAGTTACGGTTTTCAAAAAATAATAAAAAGCTTTCTTCACAGTATTTATATTTATATAAAACTAAGAGTAGACAAATTATAATTTTTGTCTGTCATCTCTAATACCTCCCCTTGCATTTATACATTACGTGTTATACATAACACATCATATATTATAAAATTATGTGTTAGTGTTTCTCAAGCTGGAATCCAACATACAGTGACCACCACTGTACTCACAGAATTTTTTAAAATCCAGTTTTAAAGACAAAACTCCTTTTCAAGTGATTATTCACACCATTTAAATTAAATGTCTTTAGCTTCTAGATTCTTAAATACATTAAAACACTGATTTAAGTTCAAGATAATGATATAACATGACAAAATTTGTACTAATTGCCAAGGGCTAAAAAGAAAGGAACAGGGATGTAAATACAGAAAGGAAATATAAAATGATGAGATCCCATGATATAAACCAGGGTTTATCAGGACTCCAAATGAAGAATGGAGCGAACTGAGTCATCACATGACCAGTGGCAGAGTAATCAGGACAATGTTCATCTGCACTGATTAAGTTTCAGGGGGAAAAAGTTCATTACACTAAACTGGTCTCGTTAATTTCTAGTTATCGGTTGTGGAACAATTTGTTTCAGTTTTAGCTGTAGGACTGCATAAGGAGTAAGTATAAAGTATGTTTGTGTATATTATAAAGTTAAGTCTACAGAGCAGGGTGTCTATGACATTTTCTTTTTCCTTTAAAGGTGCCTGAATAATTCTCAATTTTAAGAAATCCTACTCTATAATTTCCAAAGCAGTCTTTATCATTTCATCTGACCCATGAGCAACCTTGCAGGGCTCATCTGCATTTTGAAGATTAGGCAAATATGGCAGAGTTTGGTTACCTGCCCTGCCAGCCATTTATACCGGGGGCTCTCGCTAGGTGCAGGTTTTCTCTTAACAACCATATAGTTTGAACTACAACTTTAAACCCTGGGAGGAAAAAAAAAATAGAAAGACCATTTGTATGTGGGAGAGATGACAGAAGAAATACACTTATAGGTATTCACAAGGCAGAAAGCATCCAGTGAAACTGGAGAAGAGATCTGCTGGGTATGTCAGCTGAAGAAGTAATGAATCCCTGACAGCTCCAAGTGCCAACTGGCCTGTGCACCTGCGGTGAGCCACTGATGTCACATGAAGGCTAAAAGTGCAATGGTGTTCCTTCAAGAGGGAACTGAAAATGAAATTTCCCAAGGCCAACAAATCACTCTCAGAACTTGACTAGGGGACTTAGAACCAGAGTTAACAAGAGCCAGCAGGCCCTGCCTGTCCTCACCATAATATGTATGCAGTGTGTATTTCCTTGTACACTCATTAGAGGACCTACATCACCTTGAGACGTGTGTTTGATATCAAATACTGCTATAATCAGCAACAGGTTCTAGTCTATATGTAAAGATATAAATGGATACATTTATACTTGAAAACAAAAAGCAGTAGCAAAAAGCACTTTTGAAGGACACAGTTCAACATGTATTTATTCAGTACCTATTATATGTAAGGCATTGCTCTTGACCAAGGGGGAACTATAGACTCTTGGACAACTACAAGTTTATAATCTTATAGGCACTTACAATCTTATGTTGACAAATAACTACTATACATTTGATAAGGGCCACCACTAATTTAAAAATAATGTGTATGGGAAAATGGTTTTTAGAGATTTTTGAATATTGGGATGTTGGGCAAAGTAAAGATCTAGGTAAGTTTATGGATTTAGATTAGCATTTAAGAAAACACCAGTTGAATTAATCTTCACTCCCCCCGCCCACCCCAGGGCAGTTAGTATCTGTTAGAGGGTCAAACAGGAGAAAGGAGCTGAGGAAAAAGAGTGATGTGAGTGACATTAATGGGTAAGTGAACTGTGAAAAAACAAGGCAACTGTGAAAGATGACCAAGATTTGTGGCTAAGCAACGAGGAGGATAGAGATGGTAGTAACTGATATAGGGACATAGGAGAAAATATAAAACTTTCCTTCTAGACATATTTTATTTGAAGTATGTATGGAGGAATGTCTCTTAGGAGATGATGCTCCCAGCTCACAATCAGAAAAGGGGCTCTGGAGCTTGCAAGACAGATCAGAGTCAAGTATGGAAATTCTGGAGTCGTTCTGCATGGGGGCAGCTGAAGTGATGGCTCATTGAGGTCAGAGGATACTTACAGAGTAGGAAGAAGTATGAATGCAAATCATAGAGAAATAGATTGATTGAGAAGAGAGGGTCAAGAGAAGCCATCAAGGGCAAGACAGCAACAAAGCCCAAAGTGAAGAGAAGGCAAACAACAAGCCAGGACAGCAGTGTCCACAGCTATAGAGAGGATGAGCAGATTGAAGAGCGTGCATTCCCCTGAACCCCATGTCAGGGCTTCTCACTTGTACGGTTTCCCTTCAAAGACCTAGGAAATTGTTTATATGGTTATATGTTTTTGCAGAAATAAGATATTTTAACTGTAACTGGTCGATACTACTGTCACTTTCTCCTCTGACTTCCCCTCCATCATTGTGTCTGTTGCCATAATTACAGCTACAAGTGAACATTTTTCAGATTTGCCTAAGGAGAATTTGAGTTTGGGATATAGTATGTTTGAGTTCTGGGGATATGTCCATGTGATTTTCAGTCACTTTTGAATATAGTTAACTAATTGGTAGGGCTCCAGGACAGAAATTACTTCCAGGAATGTCTTACTTCCTCTGTACAGACTCACTTGGAGATAACATTAACCTACAAGGGCTGTATCACAACATGATCATGTCCTGCAGAGACCAGAGTGAGAAATGTGAGTGTAGTGGAGGAAAACGTTTGAAATATAAGGAGACAAATTTATCGGTAGGAAAGTCATTCCAACCATCAAACAAAAAACATTTTAAACAAGAATTTTGGTCTCTCTGCCTAGGTCAAACAGTTCTCTTCAATCAGTTTAATAATTAAAAATATACCACAATTTTCTTCTTTTTTGATAGAAATTATATAAAGTAGAATTTATCAGCATGCCTCTGTTTCTAGAGCACAAATTTATAGGAATACTACGGACAACAAGTCTGCATGTGGAGGTATATGTTTTATGCATCCCAACTATCAACACTAGAAACATATCACAATTAACTACTTGAGGAAAATATGAATTATATTTATAGTCTCTCTTCCAAAATTATATTGAGACATTTTTTGTCATACAAAGGTAATCAAAATGTATGCAGTGAAAACATACATACTTACATGAATATGTACAAGGTAATTAATACAAATATATTTTAAAATTGTGTGACTTTGTAGTATTACTCAGCTTTTTAGAATTTTTTAAATTCTAATTTGTTTTGATTCATTTTTTATTTTACTTTTTTGCACCTAATTTTATACAGACAAGTTAGTATTCTTTGTCTTAAAAAGCACAGCCACGTTGTATAAGCTTCAGAGTCCACAAAACCTGGACCTACCTCTAACTACATAATAGATCTTACCTTCAGTGACATCAGGAGAATGGTGGGACACAGATTGCAATTAAAGAGATTTAAAGCTCTTAAAGAGAATTAAAACTACATAACAAGAACAGCATTAAAAAGTATAGATAAAGAAAACTACCAACTAGGAAAAGACAGTTGCAACACATAACTAACAAAGGACTGGTATATTGAGTATAAAAATAGAACTCCTAAGAATCTATTACATTAAGGAAGAGACAAGTAACCCAGAGACAAATGGAAAAAAATGTGCTGAAGACATAAAAAAGCATTTGAAAGAAAACATGAATGAATCATATTCATTAAAAAAAAAAAATTATGCTAGGGAGTTCCCTGATGGTGTAGTGGCTTAAGGCTTCGGCGCTGGCGCTGTCAGCGCTGCAGCCTGGGTTCGATTCCCAGTCAGGGAGCTACCCACATACCAAAAAAAATAATAATAGTAAAATAAATAAATAAATAAAAATTATGCTATACCTCACTGTAAGTGGGGAAAATGCATACAACAAACCATGAAATTTCTTTCATACCCAATAGATTCACAAAATACTTAAAATATGACACTACAAAGTACTGGTGAGGATATGGAGCAATAGGAAGTGTAAATTGGCACAGCCACTTTGGAAAACCATGTGCAACACCAACCAAGTTAAAGATGCACGTTCTTGTGAAGCATCAACTGACAGATATAAACTCTGGAGGTGTGCATGTGCATTGTCTGTAATAGAGACAGCAAACAACAACAGAAGCAATTCAAATGTCTGTCACTAGTATAATGTCTAAGTAAATGGGGGTATATTTATACAATGAACTACAAAATAGCAACGAGAATGAGCCAACTGCTGTCACACGCTTTAATTTGAATGAATATTGAGAAATTTAACTTTGAATTCAAAAAGCATGGCATGAAAGAATACACAATATATGTTTTCTTTCATATAAAGGTGAAATCAGGCAAAAATCAACAATACTGTTTAGGGCTGCATACATCTGTGGTAAAACTATATCAATAAATGATTCAGTAAAATTGAGGATATTGCTTCTCTTTCAAGTGAAGGGCACAGAATGTGTTTTGGATGTGCACCATGATGAACTGAATAGAAGAGAGGTACTCTTTAGTTCTATTTCTTATGCATAGTGGTGAGTATATAAGCATTCATTTTATTATTGTATTTTAAACTCTAACCGTATGTTACATAGTCTCCTTTGTATGTGTGGTTACATCATAAAATAAAATTTGTAAAAGAGATTAGAGAAAGGCATTAAAACTTTACTAACTTTAAATAAATTATGAGTCAAGAAGGTGAAGGTACAAATAACAAGCCACAAACATCTCCCTATGCAGGGTTCTAAATACAATTAATGCTTTCTTAATGGAAATACAAATTTTCCTGGAGTAATACTGGCATACGTAACATCCTGTTTTTGCATAATACTAACAGCCTGGATTTACAAATGATATTGTATATCCCTAGAGCATCCAAAATTCTTATACTATATCCTTGACTATATCAATGCTATCTCTTTCAAACAGTGAGCTCCAAATCCCCGAGGCTGCCAACAGTCAGCCACAGAGCTATGATATTCAGAGTCAAGTAACAGGTGTAAATTTCCAAGTATAATTCTTATTCCTAAAAAGATAAAAGCATAATTTGAGATGCGAGTATAACGCCATACAACTGCCTACTGCATTGAAGCAAACACTGGGCACTTCAGGATACATTAGTTTCAGGACACATTTAAAAGAAGGCTGCAGAAATTTTTGCTACCTACCTAAAGTCATGCTAGTAACTAACTTTTTCCTCCACATTGGAAGCAATAAATGCAACTGAGTCAGAATTAGAGATGTGGAGTCAGAAGTTGGGGCAACCTTGGTTATTTCACTTACAAATTTGTGGATTATGGCACTTATGAGGCTAATGAAAAGTTAAACACTGACTAGATATATGATATTAAAAAATTATTAATTGTTTTGATGTACTATTATGGCTATGTTAAAAAGAAAGCGTCCTTACTTCATATAGATACATGCTGAATATTTGCAGATGAAATTATATCTGGAATTTGTTTCCAAATAATAGAGAGAAGGCAAGTGAGTGGGAAGAGATGGAACAAAATTGGTCATGAGTCACTAATTGCTGTAGTCAGGTGATGGGCACATGGGGATTATACTAATCTGTCCATGTTTTTCTGTTTGCGATTTTCCATAATTAAAAGATGCCTGCACACATTCATCACACACACCTCGCGCATGCACACACGCACAAATACCCCTACCTTATATATATTTTTCTCTAGGCTAACATTTTAAAATTATCTTTTCTTCCACCTACACATTTTTGTTCTTCTCCCCACAAGACCTCTATCTCTTTCTCCAATCCCGTTTCCACACTCCAAGGAGAATGACTTGTTCTCTAAAATGCAAAACACTATTGTCCCCATGACTTTTGATGACTTCTCACTGCCTGTAGGAAAAATCTCCAAATTCCTTGCCCTGGATCACAGGGGTCTTTGTGACTGATTCCTATTAATCTCTCCAGAGTATCTCCTGCTTCTATCGAGTATTTTAATTCAATCGAAGAGCTACGCTCCCAGCTGTGGTTCTCTCAGTCCCAGAACACTCTTTAATAAGTCCCCTCTCACCTGGCTAACTTCTACTTACTCTCCAATCTCACCTGAGGTCCTACTCTTCTTCACAAAACTTCCCTGAAAAACATCTACCTTTCCTTCCTCCCAGCACCTGTACCCACCCCAATGTAGCACCTACTACACTATAAGACAAGTGCTTTTACTTATATGTGTTATATGTAACTGCTTAACATAAAAACATGGCATGTTCACATTGTACTTCCAGGCCCTGGAATAGTGCCTGGAGCATCTACAGAGCACTCAGTAAATATCTGTTCAATTAGAGAATAATCGTATTCTCTCATATTTCCTCAGTCTTTTCATCAAAGAAAGGAAGAACTAACCACATGCTAGTTAATAAATGGGCTAATGATAATTTTAATAATAACAGTACAAAGGGAGAAGACCTAATATTTTATTAGTGTTTACTTCCTGTCAGTTATTATTCTAAGTATTCTATTTATATTAATTCATTCAACCAGAAAATCCAAGATACTTGCTAAAAATACAGATTTCTGGGCCTCATCCCAGAATTACTGACTTAGAATTTCTTAGGGCAGCTCCCTGGAATTTATTTTTAGTAAGTGCCTCATGCATTTCTGATAGTAAATTAGCTTTAGGAATACCTGGCCCAGCACTACAGAGAAAAAGAAAGTTCATATGCTATGCACATTTTTCATTTTAAAGTTCATTGCTGCATAATATTTATTATTCCATGATGTACTATAAATTTGCAAATAATTCCAGTGTAGGCAGGGCCAATGATACTGGTTTCTCAGCCTATAAAATGGACAAATATTAAACTCCTAAATTGGAGAATTTAGAAGACTTCACAGCAATACCTTTTTCTGATATCTAACTATGACATCATCAAAGAAACTAATTGTTTCAGGTAAAAGAGGCTGGTCAGCTTTATTAGTACATAATAAATTTATTAAACTTCCAAGTACTTTAAAGTTACAATTTCACAACAAAGTATATTATAACAAAGAATAATATCCTGCTGAATAATTGTTCTTTACAAAGATTTGGAATAGAAATCCCCAGTGCAATTTTATCATTCAAAAGTTAATTTCATACTTTCCAAAACCAAGTCCAAATTCTGAACAGCAATAACAACAAAGCCAATTTCATTAAGAACCCCCCCCCCCCCCATTATCTAAACTTTCATTACATAAACCAGAATGAGCTAACACAATCCATCATTTCACTCTAGGAATCAGCTGAGTAGGCATTACATTACTTTACATCTACACACGATTAGAAATGTAAAGCATTACAAGGCATCCTATGTCAGGCACTTCTTAAAACGGATGTTCTACAGCCTCTCAGTTTCTTGCTTTCCCTTGCTTGACTATATATTATTCATGAGGCTTTCATCTGAGAACAGGGAACGTGTCTTAATATATGTAGCTAAGGGTGAGACCAGTATTAAAGTTCCCAGCTAGTTGTATTTAGAAAACATTGTCCTAATTACAAAAGTACAGCTTTTTGATAACAATGAATAAATGTCCTACTAAAATAACATCAAGTATTATTCCTTAGCACGTGTTGCGTGCTCTCCAGCCTTACTATTCAAAACACAGTGCCTCAGACTAGCAGCTCTGGCAGCACGTTGGTGCTTGGTGGAAATGCAGACCTTGGGCCCCATCCCAGACCTACTGATTCAGAATATGCAACATTAAGAAGTTCCCCAGGGCCCCCTTCATATGAGAAGCACTGCTTTATAACCTTCATAAATCCTTTGGGTCCCCTCAACTCAATCCCAGTTCTAGACTAATAACCTGTATGACCTTGAGGAATCTACCTGACTCCAAAGGCTCCGAGCAGCAGTGCCCAAAAGAACTTTCTGTGTTGATGGAAAAGTTCTATACCTGGGCTGTCAAACACAGTAGCCAGTGGTTACATGGATACTTGAAAGTTGGTATTGAGATTGAGAAACTGAATCTTTAACTTTATTTAATTTTTAAATTTATACTTAAAGAGCACCATGTGACTATCAGACCGCAAAGATCTAGAGACTTCGGATGATATAAAATTCCTTCCTCCTTTAAAATCTTACAAATCTAGATCCAGAAAACGATTTGCAAAATTACATTCAGGACTGTATTTAAAACACTTATCTGTTGAGGACCTACTATGTGTCAACCACTCAGGCTTCATCAATGAACAAAACGAACCAAAATTCTTATCCTCATGACTTACAATCAATCTCACAAGGAGAGAAAGACAAAAATAAATACAACTAAATAAAATGTAACATTAATGGAAGATAATAAAGCTACGGAAAACGGAGCACATTAAGAAAAGATGAAGAATTCTATTGTGGGGATGAGGGCTGGTAGCACTTATATATGACATGCTAAGAGGAGGCCACCAGGAGAAGCTGACATTTGAGCAAAGCCTGGAAGCCGATAGAAATTAGTCATGTAAATACTAGGAGGAAGAGTGCACCCAGAGAGAGTAAACAGCTACTGCAAAGGTCATAGTGGGAGTAAGGGCCTGATGAGAATGAGGAACAACAAGGGCCGAGGAAGCTGGATCTGAGTGAGCGACAGCAGGAGTGATGGGAGACAGGATCAAAGAGGTCGGCAAGGGAGCAGTGGGGAGCAAAGGGTCATGGATCATGTATGGGCTTCACGCCACTGAGAATCTCTGACCTTTATTCTGAAGGCCCACTGTAAAGAAGAAACGTCAGCTCTTACACTTTTAAATGATCCCTCTGGCTTCACTCAAGATCACTGTACAGAAGGACCAGGGCAGAAGCAAGGGGCAACAGTTGGGATCTTACTGCTGGATGCCTGGTCAGAGATGACGGGAGCTTGACTCACAGCGGCAGCACTGGATATGGTGAGAAGTGGCTGGCTTGGTATTTTAAAGGTGGAGCTAACAATGCATGAAACATAGGAATGTGGTGAGACAGAAAGAGAGGAGTCAAACTGATTCTGAGGTTTTTGTTTAAGCCACTGGACAAACGGCATGGCCATCAGCTGAGATGGGTGGAACAAGTATAAAAGGACCTATGAAAAGCTGCATATTTTGACATGTTAAATTTGAGATGCCTATTATACCACTAAGAGGAGATGTATCACACAGTAGGATAAATCAATCTGGAGTTGAATGGAACAATACAAATTAGAGAATTAATGGCATAGAGAGAGTATTTGCCACAAATTTGATAAGATGACAAGTGCAGCGAGCATAAACAGAGAAGAGGACCAAAACTACTGAGAGTTAAAAGTTGAAAGTTTAAAAGTAACTCATGAGAGGAGGAATTAACAAGAAACACAGAAGAAATATCCATTGTTCAAGGAAGAAAATCAGGAGACAATGGTGTCCTTAAGCAAAGTGAAGAAAATGTTTCCAAATGGAGGGAGTGATCGATTGTGTCAAATACTATTTAAAAATCAAGTAATGTAAGAGCAAAAAAAAAAATGACCATTAGATTAAACAATGTGAAGGTCAATGGTGACCTTTACAAACACAGTTACAGTGGAGAGGTAGAGGCAAAGCTTGATTGAAGTGTGTTCAAAAGGCAATGGGAAAAAGGGAAATAAGACATAGGAATTATAGACAACTTGAGCAAAAATTCAGACTGAAGGGTGAGTGGACAAAACTGAGTGGAGAGGAAAAATGGGGCCATACAGGAATTTTATTTGTCTTTATTTTGTTGCTTTTTTTTTTTTTTTAAGAAAAGAGCAATTTCAGCTAGTTTGTGTGATGAGAATGATCCAATAAGGAAAAAATCAATAATACAGCACAGAGTTCAGCAAACCATTTGGCCCAGGGGCCAAATCTGGCCTGTTAACTGTTTTATACAGCCTATGAGCTAAGAGTAATTTCTACTATTAGAAAGGGTTGAAAAAGAAAAGTCAAAAGAAGAATAATATTTCATGGCATGTGAAAACTCTACCGAATTCCAATTTCAATGTCCACAAATAAAGCTTTATTGTAACATAGCCAGGCTCATCATTTATGCATTGTCTGTAGCTGCTTGTGCTCAACAATGGCCGAGTTTGAGGTTCTGTGATGAGAGATCACAAGTGACATGTTATTGATTCTCACTGCTGCACAGTGCACTATGAATCATAATGATAGTGTTACAATTTGACAGCATGTCAAACGCCATGCATATTGTCATATTTTTTTATTAACCAATTAATATGTCAAAAGGAGATAAAATGGACTTCAAATGTCATGGCTTGAAGGCCCAGTGGAGTGTGGATTATTTTGTTATTGAACTAGAAGGCAAAACATTTTGTTCGTTATGTTGTAATACCGCAGTTACGCTAAAAGAATACAATATAGGTCAACAACACCAGCCTAAATACTCGTCAAAATAGTCCCAACTCATAGGAAAGCAATGGTAAGAAAAATTAGAAAATTTAAAACAGAATAGCAGAATTTCTAAACAAAATGCAAAAACTAAAATGAAGCTGTAACCAAAGTTTTTAAATGTCATATTTGTTAGACAAGCAAAAATAGCTATTTATCAAGTCTAAGTTAAATCAATTATGTTATATTGCATACATCAAAAATATGTTTCTAGAGAAATTAAACTTGTTTGGGACTATTAGCCTTTTGGTGAGACCGCTTCTCACACAGAGTTGAAAAAACTGGAAGCAACATCAATAGTCAATTTAAAAACAAGGAAAATAATTTCAAACAGTTTTCCTTGGCTCTTTATGTGCCAATAGATGTATAGATACTACTACTGCTTAATTATTTCTTTCTTTTTTTTTCTTTTGGAGGAGTCGATGCACATTTAAAATGATAAAAAAATTACCCTCTATGTACAGTCTGCATGGAATAACTACAGGCAAGGATATCTTTCAAGAAGCTGAGAAAACACAAGTTCAGTACAACCTGAAATAGAATCTGCTAAGATGTGTTACAGCAGATTGTAATAAAAATATGTATACAATAGAAAAGGCTTAGTTTGACAAATTTGCAAAGCTAGCAAAACTTCAAAATATTTAAAGGCTATGATTGCTCACTGTATTATTCAGCAGCAGGTACTTTGCAAAAAACATTCAAATCCATCATGTTATTAAACCAGTAGTGTCACCAGTGAAATTCATTTGCTTTCATGGACTTAACTATGATAACTCTATAAATGTTTTCAGAAATAGAAGCTGACAATCCTGGCTTGCCTTATAACACAGTAGTTTGATCGGCTAGCAGTAATAAAATTTAATTGCAATTTGTGGAGCTCATAGGTTCAAATTTTTTTGAAGGATAAGAACAATCTTCAACCATTTTTGGAAACTAGTTTTTACAAAAAAAGTAGATATTGTTTATTAAAGAATTTAACCTAAAATTACAAGAACTACAGAACTTACATGCAAAAGTTGTACCATATTAAAATGATTTTGACAACTAATATTTGAATCACATGTAATATCAAGCTGCTTTAAAAACTTCTCATGCTCTGTATTATATTAAGTAGCATTTAATGATACAGTTTAAACAGATGAACTATATAATATGCAAAATACATTTCAATAAAGATGTTTTTAAAAATCCATGTAATTGTGCAACTGAGTAGCTTCCACCTAACCTTCAATTAGAAGTAATTAATGTGCAATGTAATGACATTCTAAAACACAAATATCAAGAGAAAAATCTAATGAATCCCATACAGGACTTCCAAATGATGTGATATACATGCAAGCTGTTGGGCTGGTTTGGCAATACCTATTTGTGTTGAAAGACATTTTAAAAATGAAGTATGTAAACTCTCAATACAGATTAGCATTGGGTGATGAATATCTTCAATTAATACTGATAATAGGGAACTCTAAATTTGAACCGCTTAAGTAAAATGTTACCACAAAAAATTTTAATTTTTCTTTTAGTAGATCTGTATTATAAATAAAAAATGCTCTATTGTTTTGTTTTCAAGTTTGTCAATAAATATGTAGAAATTTGTTATTTTCTCTTATAAGTTCCTACATAACATTCTTGATTTTCCTTCTTCGCCGGCAAAACCTAAAATATTTATTATGTAGGCCTCACGTTATAGGAGAGAGAAGATACAGATGCTGAAACATTGAGTCAGCAAGAAAAGGAAGTTCTTGCAGCAAAGAGGAGATCAGTTTAATTCAAACTTTAAAAAAATCTATTTGAAATGATTAGGCACAATGACTAGCACGAACATGGGACATACGATAATCAAAACAGATTACAGCAAAGGCTGAGGACAACTGGGGGAAGGGGTCAATGGTTGAAGTCATGCATATCATAGCTTGGAAAAGAAGGCTGTTTCTGGGTGGCTGCCCTCCCCTTCCTCTAACTATAAACATCATCTTTATCAACGTGGGGAAAAAGACCAACATGGACAACCAAAACCATGGTCACAAAAGAAGGTAAGGCATTTGTAGACATAATGATCTTTGGCTTTGTAAATAGAAAGACTAGTTTAAGATCAAGAATGATACTATCTTAGCAGCAAAGACAGATGCCCTCGTGCACTTGGAGGGGCAATTGAGAATTACGCCCCTTTATGGAGATGATCACTTCTACCCTTGTGACTTAGCCAGAACTCATTTTAAAAGGCAATGAAAGAATGGAAGGCAAAGAGGAATAACAGATAAAACATTTATTTAAAATCAGGATGAATAATTATGGACTGTCATCCATAAATTCCATCAGGGATATCCTGAGTTTTTGCTAATACACAGGTTTACACAGGTAGGGCAACAGACCAAAAAGGATGAGTTTAAACCCAATTATCTTGATATATGATATGCTACATTGTACTGTGTAGACATGTGCTGCCTAGTAAAAAGGACAAAACCTACTTACAAAATAAACCTAGATTATTTGTCACCAGGGATGCCACAAAAGGACAATCATTAGACAATATTAGAGTTAAAAGAAATTCTGGAGATTGTAGTGTTCATATCCTTATTCTACAAGGGCACTACACTGTGTTTAAAGTGACCTTAAAAAATAAAACTACCTATTTTCCAAAAAGCAAACACATATTAAAACAGATTAATGTAACATACACATGTTCACAACACTCATTATTAACAATATTAACATTTTATCATTTTGTTTCCTATTTTTTTAAAATAAAAAGTAGACTTACAGATAAAGAATACAATTCCTTACTATCCCTCTACCTCCACCCCCACTAAAGAGGATTACACTTATAAATCTGGTTTATCTTTATGATTTTTATAGTATTAGAAACATTATCACTGAACAACACATCATGACTTTGTGTTCTTAAAAATTTCATTGCTTTGAAACTGCTTAAATTCTGAAACTCAGCTGTTTTTTAGTTGTATTTTTGGTATATATTTATGTTAGTATCTATAGATTTAGTAAAGTTTAAGTTCATTTGACTCTTCTACTTTATGAATATATTAGAATTCACTCACTTCCTAAAGATGGAATTTGTTTCCAATTTTTCAACTATTATAAATAATGTTGCAACACCCAGTCTTGTACCTACTCTCACACATACGCAGTTTTTCAACAAGTAATGTCTCAATATCCCTTTGTCTCCATATCTTAACCAGGATCTGGTTTGCATCAGACTTTTAGATCTTGCCACTTTTAAGTGTGAAAAACTTCTCATTTTGTTGTTAATTTGTGTTTTCCTCATTAGTATAAATTGCAATGTATCCTAATAATGAGTATGAACTTTTTTTGTATGTGTGGTTTTGTTGGGGTTTTTTTGGGGTTTTTTTGCCATTTATGTAATTAAATTGCATTTTTCTAATGAGTGATTTGTCTTTTTTCTCTTATTTGTAGGAGTTTTTATATACTATGATAATAATCCTTTATGACACATATATTATAAACCTGTTTCCCCAGGATGTAAATTGTCCTTTACCCTAGTTTATAGTTTCATTTTCCTCCCTCGGAGATTTTTCAATGAGATAGAATCTGTCCTTTTCTTCTAGAGTTGTGTTTCTCAGGTTGCTACCGAAGAAACTTTTTCCCACACCAAGGTTATACAGACATCTAAAAATCTATTCTACTAATAGACCTCAATCAAATTTGATTTACACCTATTAGGCCTTTAATATATCTGGACCTTATTTCTCCATGTTGAGATAGAGAATCTTAATTAATCTTTATATGAAAAGCCAACCATTCTTGCACGTTTACTGAAATGTCCCCTCTAAGAATGAGACCCAAGTCCTCACATGCGACTGGGTCTCATTCTTACTACTTTTTTCTGTTCCATTGATTTGCCTGAATCTATAAAAATACTATGCTATTTTAATAAACTTATCTTTAAAACATGTCTTAATATTTAGTAGGACAAATTTTCCCTCCCTATTTAATCAGAATTTTCTTTGTTAACCTTGGATCTTTATTCTCCAACATATACAAAATAAGTCTGTTAATATACATTAAATTTATAGATTGAGGAAAACTGACATCTGCATGACACTACATCCCACTCAATGGGACATTTCTCTTCATTAATTCAGGTGTTCTTTTATTTTCCTCAGTGATTAATCATTGTCTCTGTGAAGATTATGCATGTCTTTAGATTTACTTCTAAGAATCTATTTGAATGTAATTTCTTTTTCTCATTGATACATACTTAGGGTTTTCTCATACATTAAAAAAATTGACATCTTATTATCTCCAACAGAAAAATTACTAGTTTTATGATCAACAGTAGAATGTACCATAAGTTGCCATGTATAATGCACACTTTTTTATTCAAATTTATGAGAGAATAATAAGGATGTGCATTATACATGGGTAGTACTAATTCCGTATCTACATAAATGTTTTTAATTCTTTTATTTATGCTTATGAGTTAAAAATGTAACTCTAAAAATCAATTAACGATATTCACATGCAAAATAATACCCTGGAATACGATCATTGGAAATTTTTATGTTTAAAAATTTTAAACATAAAATTTCTTGTACCTTGTATCTAGTCTTCTTTTGTAATTATTTGTTACATAAAATTTCTTGTACTGGCTAGGCTTCGGCGCTGTCAATGCCGGGGCCTGGGTTCGATTCCCCGACAGGGAACCACCTCCCCCACTAAAAAAATTTCTAGTACCATAATATGTTTCCAAAAAATGCTAAAACTCTTTTCTAATACAAAAAACAAGTAACTAAATATAAACAAAGAAAAATTTGAATTAAAAATTTTAAATGAAAGATTTTTTCCCCTCAAAGTTTGGGCCAAAAACGTGGGTGCACACTCACATGGGAGCACATTATACACAGCAAATACGGTACTTAAGAGGAAACACTTCAGGACTCTGAAATAAACAAATGAAAGTATGGGGCCACAGCGAACTCAGTTACTCAACATAAAATCCACAAAGTAAATCTTTGTGTAAGTAGTTAGTTATCAGTGTACAGTTACTAAAAAAAAGGACAGCCACAATAGAAACCCAACAGGGACTGTATGATTAAGCTGTGACCCCAGGGCCTTTTCCGTTAAAGGTACAGGAAGTGGAACTGACACCAAAAGAGAACACTTACAAAAACAAGAATTAGAAATAGGAGATGACTATGTGTACACAGAGAGGAATTAACTGAGGAAGAGAGTAACAGTGATCCAAAAACAATTTTAAAAAGTAAGGACCAGACTAAGTAGAATTACCAAAAGGCAATTTCCTCTTAGAGCTGAAGGCTGACCAGTGAGACCTGTTATCTGTAAGAAGGAAGGATGGGAGTTCCTATTTGTTTTAAATAATGACGAAAGCGAATTGTTGAGCATACATTGAACAAGATTTAAAAACATCAAATTTCAAAACATTAGGTAGCAGAGGATAGCACAATTTCTTCGATAAATTGACACTGACAGTCAGTAAAATAACAACTATGGATACCTATTCCAAAGATGTTTTCACATTTTTGGGTCCGTGACTTTTTACATAGTGTCTCAGGAACCAAACAATTAAAACCAACCAAACAAAACCATCCCAGAGAACCAGGTTGAACAGAGGCTAATCCTATGCTGCTTGAATGACTGCAGGTGGCACATGAAGGTTTACAGCTTGGAACCCCTGAATAGAAAAGGTTTCAAGGAATAACATGATATTCTGCTGTACAAAGGCAATGCACTCCCAACACCTTTTAAAACCCAAACCCCCATAAGTGATAGGACGAGACAGAACCATCTCTACTGCTTGCACACTATGCAAACCACTGTCACCTCTGCTCTGGGCTACCAGTTTCCCCTGCTATCTGAAAACAGTGTCCCTAGGAAAACTTTCATAAACTGAAATGGCATACAGAGCAGAAGCAATTATCTGAGGACATCTTGTTAAGGGACGCACAAAATATACCGAGAGACAGTACAGATGCTCACAGACACAGTTCAAAGCTATGGCGACTAGAGGTTGAGATGCTAAGTGTGGTGCACATGGAAGGATCTTGCCTGGGCCACTCTCGTTGGGGTGTCACTGCCTCCTTAACCGCTCGCTGCAAAACTAAAACTGAAGGTTATTTTTTCCTTTTGCTTTTTTTCTTAAAAGCGAAAATCCTCATATGATTTCTTTTGGTTCACGAAAACAGGTATGTAGCAATGTAGGTCTTTTGTAAAAGCAAAGCGGCCTAATGAGAACTTTTGAGCAGGGGTCAGGAGCGGGGGATACCTGCATTGCAATCGCCTCCTAACCCATTTTCCTCTTTCTATTCTTGCCACCTACCCCTCAAACACAGTTTATTCTCCACAATGAGGCCAGAATCTTTTTAAAGCATTAATTATCATTTTACTTTACTAAACTTTCCAATGACTTCCCATAACAACTGAAATAAAGTGGGGCAACACAACTCTACATGATCTGGCCCACATCTACCTCCGTGAGCCATCTCTGACCAGACTCTCTTCTGTGCCCTCTTCCTGAAACACAGCATACCTGTGGTCCGGACTTCGCAGAGGGACTAACTGTCGCTCTGCTTGAGGTGATCTGCTCTATGCTGAAGTCTTTGTCCTGTTATTGCTCACCATTCATCTATCACTCTCCACCTTATTTTCCATACTGTCCATCTGAGCCCTTGTCTAGTCATGGTCACCTGCACACCCTCTCACTTTATTTTGACAAGTGCATTTTATTTATTTACTTACTTATTTATGGCACTTTTTATTTTTCAATTGCCCGTCTGACACAACACAAAGTTGCTGAAACCTTACTGACTATATTCCCATGTTATACTCTACATCCCCATGATTATTGCCTTGTAACAACCAAACTAAACGTTTCCCTCCCTTTCCCTTATTTTACCCACTCTCCCATGCCTCCTCCCAGCTGAAAGAAATCCTGTAACATTCTTTGTAGTACTGGGTTGGAGGTGATGAACTCCTTTAGTTTTTTTGTGTCTGAGAAGCTCTTTATCTGTCCTTCAATTTTGAATGCTAGCCTTGCTGGGTACATTATTCTTGGTTGTAGATCCTTGGTTTTCATCACGTTGAGTATTTTCTGCCATTCTCTTCTGATCTGTAAAGTTTCTGATGAAAAATCAGCTGAAAGTCAAATGGGTGTCCCCTTGTAAGTTATTACTTGCATTTCTCTTGCTGATTTTAGCATTTTCTCTTTTTCTTTAACTTTTGCCATTTGGATTATCATGTGTCTTGGGGTGTTCCTATTTGGGTTCATCTTGTTTGGGATTCTCTGTGTTTCCTGGGTTTATATGTCTATTTCCTTCACCAAGTTAAGAAAAATTTCAGTTATTATTTCTTCAAGTAAGTCCTTGATTCCGTGCCTTTCCTTTTCAGATTCTGGATGATGTGAACGTTGTTATGCTTAATGTTGTCTCACAGGAATCTCAAACCATTCTCATTTTTTTTGGACTCTTTCTCTATTTGTTGTTCTGATTGGGTGTTTTCTGCTGGCTTTTCTTGCAAATTACTGCTTTGCATTTCTACTTTATCTAGTTTGGTGATTTATTTTATGCTATTCTTCATTTCAGTTACTGCATTCTTCATCTCTGCCTAGTCCTTTATAATGGTTTGTATGTCTTCCTTTATGCTTCTCTGTTGAAATTTGTCATTAAGTTCCCTGAACATTTTTATAATCATTGCTTTGAGCTCTGTTTCCGATGGGTTATCTGTCCCCATCTCTTTTACTTTAATTGTCTGTTGTTCAGATTTATTTTGAGCTCCCTTTCTCTGGTGTCTCATTCTGGCAGCCTCTCTGTAGATATTCTGGTCCTTTACCTGACCGCTGCTGCAGTTTCTTTTGGATTCACTGCTGATACTGGGCGGGCAGAGGTGACGGAGAGGCTTTGTTTTCTTCCTGGGGCAGCAGGGCTGCACAGGTAGCATGGGCCTAATTATGCTTTTCTGTTTTCGGTTTGCCCTGATGACTCTGCCCTGAGTCTTTGGGGTCAGTCCTGTATGCTGGCCCCTCAGACCATGCCGTTATGGGCCGTAAAAGGCACGCGCAGCCCTTTGTTTCTTTCTTTCCCCTTCTCGACTGGCTCTTCACCGCCCCCCTTTCCTCCCTCTCTTGGAACCGGAGTGAAGTGGGGGCGTTGCGTCTCGTGTACCTGGTCTGCACTGCCTGGGGGCCAAAGTGAGGTCTGGTTGCGGTGTCTCATGCCGCCTCTGGGCCTCTCCTTCTCTGTCCTGCAGACCAAGTGAGGTCTGGAATGCTCAGCTGCCGTCGCCTTCCTCCTCCCTCCTCCAGCGGTAGAGCTCCAGCTGGGACCCACCTGCGCATCTCTGTACTTCTCCCTTTAGTTCTCCTTTGTTTGCCCCTCTGCCCACCTGCAGGTATTTCAGTACGATGAGGGGTTTCTTAGCTGTGAATGTGCAGTGAGTAGGAAGTCCTTAGCTGTAATCTCCAGGGGAGTTTTCCAGAGCGTCCTCTCACGCTCCCATTTTGTTGCTCTTCTCACAAGTGCGCTTTTGAGAGTGTATGTGTACTGGCTCACTCCTCCTCGCTGGAGACTCCCCACTCCTAACTCCCTCTCCTGCTCTCCCCATGCATCAATCACCAATTTTTTTAGACAATAACCAAGTTCTGAATTTTTCCACTCCCATAAACACAGCTTTCTCTTCCTACTACCATGTACATCAGTAATCAGCATCACCCATTTAATCACAAACACCCCCTAATACTTGCCTAGAGAGCTTACTTTTCACCTGTTGAGTTTCTAAACTTGCAGAAAGGATGAATCATGGGCTACATTCTCTTTTTCTCAGAGTGATTAGCATAGTACTAAACAAATATTCTAAGATCAGTAAATGTTTATAATACAGGGTCTGACACAAATAATGCTCTTTTTTTAATGAACACATGTTCATAAAACCTGGAACACAAAGGTTACTAAGGCAACACATCTGTTTACACTATGCTACTGCAAAAAGGGCATTACTTCTGCTGGACCCTATAAAATAAGGATACTCTAGTTCTCCCTCCCCTCTGATTTCCTTAAACCAACTGAATACAGAAGGTCCTCAAATAACATTGTTTTGCTCAGCATCATTTCATTATAACACTGATGAGATGCTGTAGGAACTTAATTTTAAAATTTTGTTTGCATCAATTAATGTATGGTAAAACTGGTTTTGTTATAAGTTGTTTCCTTTAAAGTTGCAGAAGCTATCAATGATTTTTTAAGTGAGGACAACAGATGTTCTATAGCTTGACCAAAGTGAAAAAAAACTTGGCCATTGGAAAAGATTTCTCCACGTAAAAATCTCTGCAACTCATCTAATCATTGGAACTTGTGCTTCATTTTGTTTTTCTGGAAGTGGTAATGGGATTAACAGTAATTCTTCCATTTTTGTCTCAGCTACAGTCTCATGATGAGAAGCAGACTCTTTGTGTAGGGTTAAGGGTAGTTTATGGCCACAGATCAGCGTGCCATTAACCAGCCTGGGAGGAGACTGACTGCTGACCTTGACCTCATTAACATTTGAGCAAACCAATAGGGTTTTGTCCATCTAGATTATAACAAGTCAAAATGTTATTAGAAAAGAACAATCCAAAAGTCCCAGGGACTTTTTTAGCATATTAATTTTAATTTAATTTATATTATTTATAATATAATGTAATATAATTTAATTATATTACATCATATTATCACTAATAAAATTATGAAACTGTGAAAGCACTGTGTTAGAACTGGCATCTTTATTCTTAAAAATCTTCAACATTTAGTGATACTGGGACTCTAAGATCTGTATCAATTAATTTTGATACATTAATAACTATCATAAAAAATACCACATACAGACACAGAGATGCAAAAAAATTGCATTGTTGCCTGTGCTTACTAAAGCATTATACTTTTGTGTTGCATCTACCAATTATTCACGATTGTTAATGAAATTCTCCTACTAAGTCTACATCTTCCCAAATGTCAACTATTCTTGTAGCTAAACATAAAGTGTTAAATTTTCAAACAAATGGTTTAAAAACTCTCTGAAGAAATTAATTTGGGTGATTTTTAACATGATAAAAACTATTTCCAAGTTTTTAAAGTTTGTAGAGATTTTTAAAGATAAAAGGATATCTGAACAAGAAGTATTTTTCAGAAACCCTGGAAACTAAAAAACAATTTTAAAAAGTAAAGTATTGGGAAAAAATTTCAAATATTTTCTTTCTAAGTATTCCTTCTAAGCTCTCCTTTCATCTTACGGGTGAAGACTTAGTGACTCACAAAGAAACATATTCAAAACTAACAACAAAAATGGTAAACACAAGGAATATCAATTTTTGGTTGATTCAAGCTACATCTGAAATCCATGAATTTACCTGGAAATGAATATACTTAGATTTTTACAAATAAAGACCAGCAGATAATCTTCTTGTGACACACAAACAAATAACTTGAGATACAACACACAATTTTAATATAAAGCATCAACGTACCAGACATACATAATATTTCTTTGTTTTTAGGAACCTATTCTTTTCAAAGTGTTTTTCACAATCTTGAGGAGGAAAAATGGTAACATAAGAAAAAAAAAATAACAAAAAACACTGAAGTTAATGGTAAGACTATTTAGAAGTAGGATTATATGAGAACTCTTGGGAGTGAACCTATCATTTCCCACCAAAGGCAACTGTGGCAGGAGAATAAAAACCCCTACTCTCTAAGAACTATCGAAAGAAATTTATTTTCCCCACCGAGGTCCTATGTTCACATAATAAAGGTGCACTAAGATCAGGTCTTATCAAAGTCACTTCTGATTTCACCCACTATATTAACAGTTCTACTTCAGTGGAACCTAATAATAATCTAAACTCTAAACACCAGAAAAAAATGGCATTATCAAAGGAAACCAGTATCTAGTGAAACACTGAGCAACTGTTTTTTTCTTACCTGTCTGAAGTTGTTAAGCAACCAAAGGAAAAGGCTGCAGTGATTTAACTGGCCACGTACAAGTCAGAGCTAATGAGCTTCAGGAACACTGAGTATGGCCAACAGTCACGTGAGTAGATAAGGCAAGAATCAACACCACAAAAAAAGAAGTAATTTGCTAGGTAGCCTATAATTAGCCTCCGAATCTTCAGTAGAGAATATGATTGAGGTAAATGGCTCAGGAAGATTTAAAAACGGATTAGTCATTCACATGAATGAGTAAGCCCAGACTTAGTTACCTGAGCTGGGGAAGGGGGAGGGGCCCATGACAAAAGCCATACGCCCACTCCGTTTCGGGGTGCACAGATCCTCAGCCAGGAAATTGAAATGGTCACCTATTTGAGGGAACACTAAGCAAATGATAAACTCAGCCAATCAAGCTAGAATACCGTAAACAATGAAAACCCCAGGGTGAGCCAACTGAACAAAAGTTCACTAGGGTGTCATTAGATTTATTATTTCTGTATAGAATATGCCTGGGCTACAAAAAATATCTGTTACATCAACTGTTTTTATTCAGAAAGATACTTACAAATAATACTTTAACCATGACTGAAGCCAAAATTTTGACATAATGGAAATTATATTATATAAAATAATTTTAAATGGTGTTAATAACCAGAATACTTAGAAGCTGACCTTGATGTTGAGCTATTTCACTTCCAATGAAAGGATCTAAAATATGTCATTTTAAAAGAAAAGGACTTTTATGTAAGCTTTGCTTAGAATTTAGTAAAGCTTTATAATTAAACTTTCAAGGATTATACACAAAAAATACAGTACCAATGTACATTAATCTAAACGATGAATTGAAAATATTTAATTAAATGACTGACAATACATGAAATCCCTTCCCCTTGAATCTAGGCAGGCTGGTGACTGCTTTGTCCAAGTGATATCAAGTAACTTCCAAAGTTAGGAGAGAAAAGGTTATGCAGCTTCCATCTGGGTCCGTTGAGACTTTGGCCCCGGAGGAGGCCAGCCTTCATGGTCCTAAGACTATACATGCTGGCAAGGCCACACATAGGCCCTTCTGCAGAGAGCCACAGCTGACCCTCCTGACAACAGCCAGCATCACCTGCCAGCCAAGTGAGTGAGCTGACATCTGACTACAACCCCATGAGAAACCCCAAGTGTGAACTGACCAGCTGAGCCCTTCCCAAATTCTTGACCCCAAAAGTCATGATCAAAATAAAATGGTTGTCTTAAGCCCCTAGGTTCTGAAGGAATTTGTTAAGCAGGAGACATAATAACCAGAACAGGTTTTTATAGTGAAAGAAGCACCTCAGTGATAGATGGGATGCCAGGATTAAGACCCAGGCCACTGCATTCTGTTGCATTAAAAATTTAAAAACACTAGAGTAAGATATCAAAAATTCAGGTTCAACTGTCTGTCTTACTTTTTCTAGCAAACTAAACACATTATAATTTACTTTCAGTCATTTACTCAGTCTCTTAAGAAATATTTATTGATCAATCTCCTCTATTCCGGGTTCTGTGCTAAGTGCTAGTTATAAAAGCAGCTCAAAGCATAGTTGAGAAGCAGGTAATTAATCAAACATCAAATCATCTCTCAAACATATAATTACAAAAGGGGACAAAATACAATGGTGGCAGAGTAAAAAGGACTCTAAAAGTACCAACAGCTGGGACTGAAGAGTCCTCATCAGCTGTTTTATGAACTGGGATCTTTATGCAGAGCAATTGGGAAGGTCTTATGGATTTTTAAGTAAGATGAATGAAATGTTGAGATTTTTATTGTAAACATCATTTCAGCTATCTATTTTGATAATTTATATATTGACAATACCCGCCTCTGGCTTATTGTCTAAATAAATAAGTTGACTACACAAAACTTATTTCATACATGTCAAGAGCTAAAAAATTAACCAGCAAAAAATGGGAGCTCAGAGAGGAAGAAAATAAGCAGTTTAAATACAGTGAAATAAGAACAATCTTACAGTGAGTACAAAGGTTGTCAAAAATACAGGAAGGATGCTTAATCCAGATATAGGGGGTCAAGAAGACTCCTCAAGGGAAGACATGTTCAAACCCAGATGAGAGGGTAAGTGTACAAGAAGCAAACCAGAACTGTGAAGTAAAGAAAAAAGTGGATCTGCCTAAGACAGAACCTCATGTCACTAAATCAAAGGCTCATTACTAGAGAGTCCCAGAGTGCTCAAGGAACAAAAAGAAGTTCAATATGGTTATAGGCTTAGGGGGCTACTTGATGAGAAAAGAAGTCAGGAGTGGTACACAGGAGTCGATCACCAGGCACATGTAAACCATGTTTAGACTCTATTCTAAAAGCAAAAATCAGACAGGGAAAGGCTAAGAAGGGGTGCAGCAAGACCAGCCTTGCATCTTACAAAGAACTCTGGCTGTAGTGCAGAGAATAGACTGTAGCAGTGGGACCAAGTAGGAAGCGGTGGTTGAAATCCAGGAGAGCAAAGGTAGAGACCTGAAGAAGGGAAATGCCAGGAGAGATGGAGGAAAGTAGAGAAGATAGAAATATTTTTAGAATTGAAAGGACTTTGTGATTAATTTCATGTGTGAGGTGAGAAAAGAACTCAATGACGACTGCCAAGTTTCTGACCTAGGTATAACTGATAGGAGTAGGTAACCCCAAAGGAAGAACAAGGCTTTAGGAGTGGGGGGGGTGGGGAAGAGGAGGAAGGGAGATTTAGTTCATTGTGTCTTTAAGAGAGTTGTGCAAATGGGAATGTCCAGGACAGAGACAGCTTTATGGTACTGAGGGTGAGAAGAGTGATTTGGGCTAGAGATAAAGATTTGGAAGCCAAGAGCAAATAGGTGTTACTTGAAAGCACGGGAGTGGATGAGATGGTCCCACCACATGAGAAGAGAGAGGGTTTAGGATAGGACCATGCAGACGCCAACGTTAGGAGGTATTAAAATAAGAAAGCTGAAACTGAAGCAAAAGGAACGGCCACAGACGTAGGAAGAACACAGGAGAGCATGCTGCCATTAAAACTTAACAGCAAGTCAAATCACAGCTTCCTGGAGTCAGTTCCTCTTGACTTCCTCACGTGAAGATGAGATTGAGTTGGGGAGAAATCTTTCTCTGTATCTAAATGTGGGTGAGAGCATTTCTCAAAACATGTACTGAAGTTTCTTCTCCTTGGACTGGAAGACGTGTGACTTCGTACAACACAGATTTAAACTTAATGGAGAAATAACTATAGTTAACTTATAAATAAAGTAAATTTAAAGTCTGTAAAAAAAAAAGTCATAGATTTTAGAGCCAAATGGACCTGAACTGAAAGTCCATCTATGTCATTTCCTAGCTATGTGACATAGGGCAAATTATTTAGTCCCTATAACCTTGAGTTTTCTCCTATAATATCCCACTACCTACTGTACAGATAAAGAGCTGTTCCTGTTTCCTTGAATCAGAAAGCCAATCCCTCAAGTGTCAATGGTTACAAATAATCTCCTTGTTGGGAAATCCAATAGTAAATTTCAATCTTTATCATGCTGGAAACTATCAGAAGCATTAGACAAAGGTGATTCTACTTCCTTTTTAAGACACCATCTTTGTTTGGCTTCTGGATAACCACTCTACCTTGATTATCTTCTGGCCTTACTGGCCCACCCCCTCTCAGACTCCTTGTGGGTCTTTTCATGTATGTCAGGCTCCACATTTGTTTAACACTGGTATGTCCCAACTCAATCCTCGATCTCCTTCTCTATCGAGTATCACTCCCCAGGTGACCTCATTTAGTCTCATGTCACACACAGGCCAAAAACATTCAAATGTGTATCTTATGTTCAGCTCTCTCTCCTGAATGCCAGACGCCAAATGTCTACTTAACATCCCTTCATGAATGTGTGAACAGCTTTCCCAACATAGCACAGACTCCTGATTCCCCCTAAATCTCGTCCTCCCACCGTATCCCTCATCTTATTAAATGGCAAGTCCATTTTCCTCATCGCTTGGGCTCAAAAGCTGAGTCGTTACTGACTCTCTCATCCAACACCCAATCCTCAGCAAACTCTTCAGCTCTATCATCAGGATGTACACTCAAAATTCAACCAGTTCAAACCACATTCACCCCAATCACTCTAGTCTGAACACCATCAGCTCTCCTCTGGATGACTGCCATAGTCTTCTAACTTAATGTTTTGCTGACATCCTTGACTCCTATAGCAGTAAATTCTCCACAAAGAGGCAGAGTGATCTCTTTTAAAGGTTAAATCATATCTGGAGAGCTCAAAACCTCCTTAGACCTTAACTTCTCATCTCACTCATAGGAAATGTACATTCTTTGAGGCTTTAAAATCCTATCTGGCCAGCGTGCCTCACTCCTGTGGCTTTCTTATGGCTCCCACCTCCTTCCCTGTGCTTCAGGTAGGTGGATCTCCTGCCATTCCTGGAACATGCCCAAGCATGCTCCCGTCTCCGGAACTTTACACTTGCCATCTATTCCCTTAGATATCCTCGTTGTTTGTTTCCTCACGGCCGTCAGGAAGATCTATGCTCAAAAGTCCCATTGTAAAATAAACCACCCCTGACAACTCCCCTCCAACTGTAAATACATAAAGAAAACCCCCCTCACCAATATTTCTTGTCACCCTTCCCTACACTCTTTAAAGTCCACGATCCAGGGGCTCTATTAGTTTTTGTTCTCTGTATCCCCAGTAGCTACAACAGTGCCTGGTATGCAACAGGGATTTAATATACAGAAGAATTAAAATAGTAAAATAGGTATAAAAATGCTTAGAATATAGATGTTCAATGAAGGGTTATTATTATTTGTATAAACTTAAAAACTCAAGTGTTAATTACCCCAAAATTAATGGGGCCAACAGTACTGGTAAAGCTAAAGAGAACGCTGTATTTAGGAATTATATTCATGTACACTCTGCACTTTTATTTTAAGACAGAACTTAATTTGGGAAGTTCATTTAGTTTATCATATGAAACCATTCTGACAAAATGATTTTGAACAAAATAGACAATTTTTGAAAAAAAAAAAAAGTATTATAACTTCTAAATATTTGCCATATTGTCAGGAATGATCCAAAACAAACTTAGCAAAATTATGTTTTTGTTTAAGTAAAGATAGTAAATATTTTGAAAGGAGCAATGGATTTACTAATATTCTAACAATCAGAAAGAGCTCTAAAGCTCTAAGAAATATGTGTATTGAGAAATAAGTAATGGATGACTTTATTACTTTAGATTAAACATAACAAGAATTGTAATGTGTTTACTAAAAGGTTAGCTGATGTTCCAGAACTGGTTTAATAAAATTTTCCCAGAAAGGAAGCAGAAGAGAAAACGTGGCCACAGCTCTCTGGGAACTTAAGGGAAGCTTATTTGTGCCACAGCTAAAGCTGAAGAAATCCTACCAATATGACTGTAAGATGGCTTCTTGAGAGCATTTAGTACGTTTTTAGAGTATCTCATGGTATCTGGCATACCAGTACCCAATAAATAAATTGGTAACTGCATAAATCGTACACTAATAAATGGATAATGACAAGAAATGACCACTCAGGTATGTTCACACTGCCCATCACAAACTCTTAATAAAAAGTTCTAATGGTCTCTTTTTCCTGTCTCTCATATGAGGAGTAAGGAACTGCCTTCAAGTATAAAAGCTGAACTCTACTCTAGGAGAGAAAAAAAATCACTCTAAAGGTTTGACTTGCTGTCTTAGGCAAGTAGTGCTAGTTCTGTTATCTGAGACCACTCAGGCACTGGGGCACAATGCAGCGTGTCTCTATGTCACCTCATCTCCAGACAGCTGGAATTGCTGGGAGATACCCAGGCAGCCCTGGATCATGTCCTGGGGACCCAGAGCTCAACCCTCTACAGAACTCAAATGCCAGTTAAAATCAGATTTGAACAGGAAGAGAAAAAAGAAATAAATGATTAAAGAGAACTAAAGAAACAATTAGAGACAGAAGAGGAGAATACGGGTATGAGTAAGGTGTGAAAGCAAATGTTACCACACCCACCACACACACACACACACACACACACACACACACACAAATTGGCTTACATATGCCATAATTTTCACTTTTCAAATGTGTAGAGTGATTTAACAGATTTCAGTCTCATTCTTCACATTTTCAGGACTATCAAAGTCACACCTGGAAAGACACGATTTCTAAATTCACCTGTGTGAAGAGAGCTGCATTCAAACCCCACACTGAAGAGGAGAGTTTCTAAAAATGTGCAGGTTGCTTAGGATTGGGGCTGGAGCGGGGGGAAGTAGGCTACACTTTTACTCATAAAGGTCTGGATGACTCAGAGTTTAATAATAGGGTGCATAAGCTTTCAGCCCTAGGTCACTGATTCTAGGGCGATTATAGTAGACAGTCATTTTAGGACATTACCATGTAGCAGCTGTTTTGTTCACAATCTGTAAGAGAAATGTGCTGCGTGTTTCTATTAATACTCACTTGACAGGTGTATACATTCCAGCTCACGCGCATCGCCAATCGCGACCACTTTGAAGTAGAGTGATGAAAGCCACAGCAGCTGTTACCTTTAGGAAGCTCTTAGTGTGCCCGACTCTCTCCTGTCTTTATCGAAGTACTAAATATGAATACTTCATATCATCAAAGATTTTACTATCTACAACCAAAATCATAAAAGAAAGGTATTTGTGGAGGACTTCTGAAATGAGCACATCATTCTATGAAACAAAGAAGACAACAACCTTTCCTCCTAAGAAAGTGTAGTAAAGGCCAAAACAGTTGAGAAGGTCACCATTTTCAATGGCTTAGTGACTTGTAGAAGACTGCAGACATCGCTGGGACCCTGTGCTTTAGCCACAGTCATGCATGCATTGGTTACTAGGAAATGCACTTCTCAATTTTGTGTACTCATGATTTATGTACCCAGGCAACACAACCCAACAACTTCCACTGTCGCCTTCATGGTGCTCTAGAACCTCTAAGCCAACACCTATGCAGTACCAAAGATTACGATTTATCACTTCAGCTCTTCACCATGACAAGTGGTAAACGGACGGGACCTACTGCACTGAAAAGTCATTCCACTCAGCCCCAGTCACAGCAATAACTGGAGAATTATGTGTTGAAAAACAAAACTATGATTTTTGACCAATGTCTGGAGGCATTTACGTTATCACCTAACCTGCCACGTCTGTACTGAAATAACGATGACACCTTCCCACCAGCCCTTCAGTCTGTGGCACTAATGGCAATAAGACTTATCATTCAAAACTCCGTGTTCGTATCTTCCACACCCACATTCATACTTTCTTTCAAAGAACTCAACATCTCCGTTTAGGAGAAAGTTAATTTAACTAGGCTAAACTCACATTTAGTATGGATTTTCAATTTTGTATAAAATGCTTAGTAGTAGGGACTCTCCTTTATTTTTTGAAGGGATGTTAAATAATGCACTATTTGGCACAAACTCAAAAACTGGTGAAGATGGTCACTGATAACTTTTTGTTTCAAATATATCATTTTTTTATAAAGGTGTTAAGAGCCCTACAAGTTCAGACATGACAGATTTGCTTGTCAAACCAAAGAAACCTTAAAAATGAGAAAGAAAGCACTCATTATACCTTTCTGATCTGGTTCAGTGAGGCAACAACACAACTCTGGTTTGATTTTCTTTTGCTTTACAACTGGTGTGTCACTATAGCTCAGGGTCTGCAATCCCATTTCATTGAAGAGGAAATTACGGCACAGAGAGGTTAAGTGTCACAAAAACACAGACCCTTTAAGTAGAAGTTACCATAGAATTAACACAGATCAGAAATATTAAAACCACAAGCCCCTATTTTTATGCAACTGAAAAAAATACCATTTTTGTATAAGTTAAAAGTTCACGTAAAAACTCTACAATTCTAAATTTAATAACGAACTTAGCAAAGCTATTAGTTTTGTCTGCTTTAAGTCTTTGTTTTTTGTCTTAAACATCAAGAAGCTCGGAGTAGAACTTAGTGACCTAGCAGAACACCACTTCCCAGCTGTGGTTTTTAGGGGTGATCTCATCCTTTCTTTGTCACTCAGCTCTTCATAAATTCAATAACTGTTAGATGAATGTCTGTTACACATCAGACAACATTCTAGGTGCTAAAAAATGCAGTAGTGAACAAATCATGTGAAAACTCCTGTCTTCATGGAAATTCATTACTGAAGGATAAGCTAGAGTATGTTAGTGTTATGGAGAAAATAAAAAAGATTGGGAGTGTGGGTGAGGCTAAAAGTAGTGGTTAGTGAAGGCCATAAGGGTTACATTAGCATACAGACCTAGAAGGAAGAAGGGAGAGCATTAGGTAAGCTAGCAAAGGGAATGACATCAGGGATATTCCAGGCACAAGTGCAAAAGCCCTGAGGTAGAAGCATGCTTGGCTTGCATGACTCATCTTTTTGTTGTTGTTTAATATTTTGAATATTAAAATTTTCAAATATTTTCCTTTATTAAAATTTCTGTCAAATACTTTGGAAGAAAATCAGGAACATACATACAATCATAAATCCTGTAGACAACCTTCAGATACTATGTTGCTTCAGAGTTTTAGTGATTGTATACTGCCGTGACTCTTCACTCACCTTGCCACCCTCCCACTCCCCATTTCTTCTCTTCACCACTGATCAAAGCATTCACTTCTTAAAAGTAACTCACAGAAGTTAAAAAAAAAAAAAGAAAGAAAATATATATATATAAAATGTGCTTTGTGGAAAAGGACCATCATTAGGAAATCAAACTGCAATGCAGAGTACGGGAACTCACAATGACTATCTCCCTTGAACTTGTAAATACACTGTATTTGCATCCAGAATTTAACATTAAGTGCTACCTGTTATTGTTACTGTTTATATCTCATTGTATGCTACCTTATATTGTTGTGTACACATCTGTTCTCACAGTGGCTTCCTTGGAGCACTGCCTGTATCTTAAGAATGTCTGAATCCTACCACATGGCTTTACACATGGATGGCATCAATATCTGTGTGACGGTGATGTCATAGAAACTGCCACAATGAGCAGCAGACATTTCTTCTGTTTTCAGTATTGTTTGTGTATGAAGCATGAAAGAAACATAGTTTCTTATAGCCATTTGAAGAATCTCAATCATTTTGGCCAAGATACTATTTGCATAACATTCCATTCTGTATAAATTTCCTTTTGCATTTTCAGCTGGGCATGGTACACATTTTCTGTCTAGACATATGCATGGATTAACCACAAAACACAAAGGAGCCGTACTGTGTGGAATCCTATTCAGTTGGCTTCAGCCAATGTTATTAAACACTATTACAGGAAAGGGACTCAACAGGAAACTACCAGATACAGGGAGTATAAGACAGCAAGACAGACAGACACATAAGAAACAATTTCAGTGCATGTAAAACAGGAAGAAGTATTTTGAAGGTATATAAGCAGTGGCCTTGAGAGTGTGTTAAGTCTTCACCAAAAAAGCCGGCACCTGAACTGCCAGGGTTTTGAAAAATGAAAAGGACTAGGACAATCAGACACAGGATGAAACGACATTCCAGACTGTGCAAAACACTGGCAGAAACCTAACAGACTGAAAGCTGCCTGAAGGCCTTCTCAGCATCAGAGAAGAAAAGCTGGTCTGTTGCATTCTTAATCTTTCCAAGAAAACAAAAAACAAAAAGACAAAAAAAAACAAGCTTTCAAATAAGGAGCTGGGGAAGAAAGTTTCACCAGTGCTTGGTTTTGTTAAACATCTTAGCGTAGCTCTCCTTTCTGTTTTGTTCCCTCTTAAAGTGCTGGCGTAAAACTTAGGTGAGGAAAAGTACTTCAACTTTACTGTGGAAAAAGAAAACTGCAAAGTGGGCAAGGGCCAAGAAATAAAGAAATTACACACTCTTCTGGAATAAATGGAGCAAAATTTAAAAATCAGGGATGACGGGTCGGAAATAGTAATTCCAACCTTCCCCTTCAGCACCCCCATCCGTCTCTGCTTCATGCCCGCTATTTGTTAGTTTCTGGGATACCAGGCCCAGGAGGCACTCTCACTGCCCTCCTGTTTGAGCACGCTCCTGTTTGCAATCTAGTAGGAGAAATGAGCAGAGGGCAAGTCACTGGACCCTGTCCTTTCAGTGGTTGCCAACCAAAACCTGAAGCTCAGAGCAGAGTTAAATTCCAGTGAAGTTAACCAGTGAGGGCAAAACACACTTAAATAATAACATTACGGCAACAACTGAGATGTGAGAAACTGATAGAGGTTCTCTGGTTAGGGTGCCCCGGCACCTCTTCCTGCGAGCAGGGAGCGGGCGAGCTGGACTTCCTGGCCAGCGATTTGGAATGCTGAATGGGGCAAAGAGGAGGGGACAGAGGGGGTGAAGTTACCTGGGAGCTCAGGTACACTTTGAGGCACTCCTCGCACACGGCCTTCTTGCAGCAGGGCAAGGGCTTGATGGGCTTGTCTTCCAGGCACACCCGGCACATCAGCACCATGAGGGGCGCATAGGGATCCCCTACCCCACCCAGGCCAGAGTAAGGTGGAGCTCCCAACAAGCCGGGCACGGAGAACGGCTCGGGCGCCAGGTAGAACTCCAGCTCGATGCTGCCGCCATCGGGGGACAGGGGGTCCGTTGGGAGGGGCAGCCGGGGGCTGGGGAAGGAGGAGGGGGTGCTGGGAGGGTCCGTCCCCGGAGGAGCCCGAGGTGGCGACGCGGGCGGCGAGGGCTGCTCCGCAGTGGGGTCCTGGGGCAGGTCGTTCTCTACGCAGTACACGGAGCAGAAGACCTGTCTCTTGGCGGGGAGCAGGCGCCGCTGACCCAGCACGTCCAGGACCAGTCCGTCCCCGGCCGCGACGCAGGTCCTGGGCTCTGGCTGCTCTCCGAGGGGCGCCTCCTGCTGTTCATCCCCTCCCTCGTGTCGGTCTCCAGCTTTCTTCTCCTCCTCTTCCAGCTGCTGTTGCAAAGTCTGGGGGTTGAGGGGCCCCGTGAGTGCCAGTCCCACGGGCTGCCTGGATGCTTGGCTCTTCGTCCAGCCCAGGCCGCCCAGGCTCCTCGCGGGCTCCCGGGCGCTCGCGTCCTCGCAGCCCAAGTCGCTTCCGCAGCCACTGCTGCTCGGCTCCGCGGAAGCGGCGCGCGGCCCGGGCGCCCCGGCGCTCTCCCCGCGCGGCCTCGGGGGCTCGGGGGGGCTCGGGGCGCCTCCAGCAGGGCCGCCCGTCTCCGGGGGCCCGCCGCCGCTCACCGTGCTCTGCTCCTCGCCCATCGCCGCCGGCGGCCCGCGCCGCCGCTGCCCATCCAGCCGCCGGGACCCCCACCCGGCGCCGGCGGGCAGCGGGGGCAGCGGCTGGGCTCGACTCGCGGCTCCGCTTCTGCTTCCGGGTCCCTCCTCCGGGGCTGGGACGCCCCGAGCTCCCTCCGGGGAGCCCGTGCTCCCGGGCCGCGGCGCGCGGGGAGCCGGGCCCGGCCCGCGGCTCCTCCTCCTCGTCCTCCGGCGCGGCCGGGCACCGCCTCTGGGCGACCAAGGGCTGCTCGCTCCGGGCGCGAGTGCGCCCGCCCCACATGCAGATCGGGGCGGTGCCGGGTCCCCGCGAGCCCGGAGCGGGGCCGAGGGGTCCGGAGGGAGGCGGCCGTCAGTCTCGCGTCATCGCGGGTCCCCGCTTCGGGCCGCGCGGGACGGGCGCTGGGAGGGCGGTGGTCCCGGGGTCGAGGGGCCCGCGGCGCGCACCGGGAGGGGCCAGCAGAGCGCGGGCGAGCCGCCGGGGGCCGCGGGGGCGAGGCTGCGGCCGGCGACCTCCCTCCGCTCCGGCCTCGCCCGCGCCGGCCTCGCTGCCCCGCACCCACCCCGTCGGCGCACAGCTCCCCACACGTCCACGCGCGCGGCCACTCGCGCGCTCACTCGCACGCACTCTCCGGGGTGTGATCTAAGCGCCGCGGTGGCTCCCGCGCCCGGAGTTCACACTCGGCCTCGGCCAGACCCGTCGGGAGCGGGCAGGCTGTCTCTCGCGCTACGCGTCAAGCAGAACTTGCTTCCAAACCGCTGCACACCGAGCGGGGACCAGCAAGCCCGCGCCGCGGAGGGCTTGGCTTCTCTTGGGTCCACCCCAGTTTACACACCCCAAAGAGAGCGTTCGGGGGGAGCGCCAGGAGTTCTTAGCTCAGAAGACGCGTGCACAGCGCTGCTTTCTGCCTAATGGGGCAAGGAGGGTCTTGGAAACCCACGAATGAGACAAAAAGCGCTTTTAACCTACTCCTCTTACTGGATTCCTTATGGGAGCTGATAACTAATTTAAGATTTACCCCTTTTTCCTCCGCTTCGTTTTCCTTCAAGAACTATTTTTAACCCTTTAAATATTTCCAATTGGGGTAGCAAAAGGTAGTGAGATGGCCTGGCCTAATTAAGCAACTGGATCACGGGTGGGAAAGGTGGGGTGTTTTATTAGTATAACCATATTTATCTCCGAAACTGTTTCCAAGACAACAGTTACATTGCAGCCAGAACTTAATTATGTGTTGATCTATCTTTCTTTCACAGGAAGTATTAGTCACCCAGACTGGTGTGTTTTAGTTCCCTAAAGCCAATGAAAACATTTTTGGCAAGCCAACCCTTGTTTTTTCATCTTGAGACAGAATTCAATTTTCACATTCATGTAATAGGAAGGAATTGTGAAGTGTGTATCGTTTATTTTATCTTGAAGTTCTTACTGGGTTGTTCTAAAATATTTTCCAAATCAGATACAAATGCTAGAAAGTTGACTAGCTATGCAAAACGAAGAAAGCAGTATTAACACCAAAGAACATTGGTGTTAGGTGTGTTTGATGTACCCCAAAGGGATAAATGCATCTATCAGTCTAAATGCCACCCCATTTATTAGTCTGACCCAAGAATGAACGGTTCTTATTTGGAAGGTTAAGTGCTATTGGGGGATTTTATTCATTTTAGGTAATTGATTTCCTTTTAACTGCTCTTTTCTCCAAATGATACCTTTAGTGGTTATTATCTTAAAGGCAAGGACAGGAAGCCCACATGTATGTGCCTTTGGTGTATGCCACCCAATAGCTTCTATTTCGAAAGGGATATAAAAATAATCTGTGTTTTCCATGGGACAACAAGCTGAGAGCAAAACCAGAGTAACAATAATGGAGACGAAAAAATGTCTATCTCCACTGTCTGTAGCAATCACACCCCTCAAGGTCCTCTCATAGTTCTGGGACTCCTCCCCCCACACACATTTGTCCTAGATATTCCAAGAATTTGTTTCTGCAGTGCCCACCATTTTGTTCCTTATCGTTCAGGTTTCAGTTGGGTGGCAGTGGCTTTCCTCGACACTGAACCAATTGGAAGTCACTGCTTGGATTCCCGAAGGCAGCCCATGGCTCTCAGTCCTTCCTACTGCCATGCCCTCCTCCCTGCGGGAGTCACCTGACCTTTGTGAAAAGAGAACGACTGGCATGCCCTATCTCCACCCTCCAGACAGACCCAGACTTGCCTGAATCACGGGCCCAGCATCACCTACTGTTCAACCTGAGAGCCATGAGACGCCAGCAGTACGGAAATGAGTTGAAATGCACAGTTAAAATGCTGGTTCTACCATAAATTTCCCATGAGAAGAAATGAATGAAGCACTTGTAAAGGCTGTACTGATAGGATTCACTTTTTAAAAAGGATTGTTTGAAAACATAGTTACCATTGCTTAAATTGCACTTATCTATCACAAGTTTAATATTCTTGGAACTCAGACCATCTGCTGTGCAGCAGGCTGTGCGTAGCTGTGAGGACAACATAAGCACCACTCGCCACTACTAGTTTCAACTCTCAGTATTTCTTAATGAGCTGTGTACCTTTTCTAAACCCAAGACTTCCGTTTCAGGAGACAATGTCAAGTTTGACAATTGACATAGCCGTCTGATTTTGGTCATTATGGCACATCGTTTTTCTATTACCTCTTTTCTTATCCTGGCCTTTAAACATGACTTGTTTTGGTTCCCTTGGAAATTTTTATTCAGACATTAATTAGAAAATTAAAGAGCCTAGGTTTATTAACTTATTAGAAAAATGTAATATTAGAAAAGCTATGAATTATTTAAATTTTACAAATTAAAAGTAAAACAAATTTCTTTTTAACTGTTGTGAAAAAGAAATACACATTTAAATGCCATGAAATAATGAGCAAATAATTTACTTGTTTTTCTATCAGTCCTTCAACTATCAAAACAGTTAAAAAGAAATAGAACTCATTTGTTAAAAAAAATTATTTCCTGAAGAGGAATGAATAGAATGAGACAACAGGGTGTGACAGTTTTCTAGGTCTTTTTCTGAAAGACACAGTGAAATGCTGGGCCTCCCCTTCCTATTTCCTCCATCCTTCGCCCATGGATGAGGAGACCCTGGAATTTTTAGGGGAAAGGGAGCATCAAATAGAAAAGAGAATACAATTATTTAACTTTTTCTACCTGAATTCCCTAAGAAAAATCCAACTAGCAAACTTTTATGAGATAATATCAAAAATAAAACAAAAATGTGTATTCCTTTAAATTATAAAATGAGAGCCCCAAAGCTTGGAACACAGAGAAAACCAAGACTCGAAGGAGTAGGTGGAAGAGGAAGGTAGAAAGGGAAGAGAGGAAGAGAAGGAAGGACCTCCTGACCTGCTGCTCAGAATAATCGCTCCACCTACCTCAGCACACTGGCGTGTTTCATTCCCAGGTTTGCATCTGTGTGTATTAAACAATGTTAAGTTATATATGCTCTTCTTTTATCTTGCTGTTTTTTACTTGGTAATATATCCTGAACATTTTTCACACTGTTAAAACATTTGTACATCATCATGGTTTGTGACTAAGAAATTTACTACATAGATGTGTCATGATTTATTAAACCATTTCCATTTTATTAAAAAACTAGATAATTTATGGTTTTAAGAAAATATGTAGTAAATACGTTGGTATGTATTATTTGTGCACATTTCACAGCTTTAAACTCCTAAAAGTTACAGTGCTGCAGAAAAGTGTAGATGTAATACTGAGACTTTGGACACACATTATTGCAGAAACTTAGCATGAATTTATAATCCCACCAATAGTGAGAGTTTGAGAGAGACTACTTCCCTAATCATGCTAAGGAGGTTTTTGAAAATTAGAAATGCTGTGAATAGCATCTCACTTTTTAAGTAATGAGCACATTCTTTTAAATAAAAAGGGAAAAATCCAACATGAATTGTTGATGACCCTTGGGGTGTGTGCAATTTAGCACTAAATGTCATGACTCTCTGCTCCTGAGGTTATGGGTCTAACAGCTTCGCTTCCTAATCTTTGAATTTCTGTTTTACCTCTTCTAGTGACAATAGTGTTCTAAAAACATGCAGAACTAAACTCAGCTATCGTTAATACTCCTGAATCTGTGATACCTTTCCCTCATTTCCAAAAGACAGGCGCACCTATTTGAGTGGCCAAACTCATTCCCAAATGAGTATACTGTGCCAAGGAAATCCCATCTCTCAGCTCATACTGTGGAAGCTCTTTGAATTAGGACAAGAAGAGGTTCACTTACAATGCAAAATTGACCTTCCTAACCTGATACAACAGTTCCCTCCTCACTGAAGGGGGCCCCAAGACCTTGCAGTTTAAAGGCGTCTCCAAGTTCCCACTACTGTGATATCAGGCCTGGCTCTTCATCTAGAAATCCCCAGTCTCCTCTTCCCAAGGCTCATCGTCACGTGGGCAGAGAGGCAGTTCTCAGTTCCTCAGCTTCCCTTTTTGAAAGAGGTGTCAAGGCTCAGCTCCTTCCACAAAGGCTTTGTTTACAGCAGAGTCAGGAAAATTTACAGCCTGACTCCCCCTGGCCCTGAGATGGGAATGCCGTGTTGGTTGGGTCAACAAGAGCAAGCTAAATCTCTTCTTGTACAGCCCTCCCTACCATTGTAGCTGGGTAATTCACAGTGAAGAAAATCATTTTGTCCAAACTAAAGGTTAGTCCAGCTTCCAAATAACAGAGCTGAAGATACGCTTGTGCAAAATAACACTTTTAGTTCTAAAAAGAGTTGAGATTTTCCTAGCAAAAGGACAAGTAAACCCCTTCCAAATTAGGGAAGAAGAGGTAGTTTAGGCAAGGTTTATTTCAAACAATGGAGAAGTGCTTACAAAATTACGTTAAGTGAAAAGGGCAAGAAAAATGTAATGTAAAACATGATTACAACTGTGTAGCATGTATGACGGCTGTCCAGAAAGTATCCAGATATGTTATATGAAAAATAGAGGCATTTATGGCTGGACTTTTTTCAAACAGTACTTGTATATGATGAAATAAAGACACTGGTTTCTCCAGTACCCTGCCCTGTGTCTCTTTGGCTGTTGCTGATTTTAATCATTGTCTTTTCACTATAAAAACCATAACTGTAAGTAAACAGTTTTAAAACTCTTTCTAGAAAATTATTGAACCTGAGCATCATCTTGGGAACTTCCTGAACTACAATACTACAGAAATGGAAGTTCATTAAGTTTTTTAGGTTTTCTTTTTCCTTGTTTTTCCAAGCAAAAAGATGCCATTGAGAAGGCATGGTATTCACTAATGCAAGAATATGACAAATTTACTATAAAAGGAGAATTAGAGAAAATATATTACCTTTGTCTCATCACAAGAGAAAGTTGATTTTCTCAGATAATAGATAAGTAACTAGCCTTTTTAACATACAGGTTGTTTGAAATTGGTTTTAACATGTTGCTTGACAAAAATCTAGCAAGAGGATTAAATGATTCTGAAAATTTCTAGGCTGACAGCTAAGCCATTCAGTTGTATTTATTTTAAAATTATGGCAAATAATTTTATCTGTTTGTCTCTTAACACACTGTTACCAAGTTGGAATGAGCAAACCAGCTGCCTTTGGGGGATGTTAAATACCACAAGCTGCTTCTCAAACATTGTGGAATCAATAAAGCTCAAAATATTTTCTCCAATACTTAAAACAATTTCTCATCATGCAAGGACCTTAAAATAATTTTTATTTACATGTTACTAACTCATTTACATCTTATTTTTTCTTTTCTGTAGAAGACATTGGGCTGAAATTTATGAGCTTTGCGAGAATGATGCTTTATTCCATAATTGTACAATAGGAAAAGGACCAGACTGGGCAAATGGATAACCATGTCTTAGTCTTATTTTGTAATTAATTGTCTATTTGCCTGAACTTTTCAGGGTTTCATATCACTTCTGTGAAATTGGAAGACTGAACTGGATGATTCTCAGGTTAATTTCAATAATAAAATGATGATTTTTCTATTTAACCAAGAGATATTAATCTGTAGTTTGTGCACATTTTTTGTGAAATGCAGAGGATCTTATAAATGGTGACTATAATGCAGTCCATGCCCTGAGGAATATTGCAATTAAATAGAGAAGACAGATGTCTCACTATGACGTCAGACAGGTTTTGGTGGGTGCTGTTGTAGAACCACGGACTCAGAACTCTGGGAGTTGCAATGCAGGGGGGATTTCTAAGTGGATCATAGAAAGTTTCATGGAGGATCTGAAGATGAGTTAGATTTTTACAGATGGACAAGGTGGTAAAGATGGTAAATATGGGAGTTCCCTGGTGGTGTAGTGGCTAAGGCTTCAGTGCTGTCAGCGCTGCGACCTGGGTTCGATTCCCAGCCAGGGAGCTACCCACATTAAAAAAAAAAAAAGGTGGGGGGGCAAAAAATAAATAAATAAAGATGGTAAATATTTCAGCAGGGTGGCATCTAGTGGTCCTGGATGTCTAGGCATATGCAGTGTGTGGAGAAAAGACAGGAGATGCAGCAAAGATAAGCTGACTCAAAATTGTTCAGGGACTTCGTGCTGGGTAGTTCTATTTGTCCTCTCAGATCCCCTTTCTGCTTTTGCCTATACTCTGTGCTCCTGGAATCTGACCCACTGGGGCACACTTCAGTGGCCTCAGTTGCCCTCTGCCTTTCAATGCAGTTCAACCCAGGGAAGGCACTGGCAGGTAATGAGAGGGTTGAGGTCATTATTTTCCTGGCTTTCAATCGCCAAGTCCCTGTTTGTTTTCTGTCACACTCTAGCAAAGGTCATGGGTACTATCAATTCTGGGCTCTGAGAGTTTCTCTCTTCAGGCTGAAGGGAAGTATATTTGTTTGTTAGGGGTGATAATAACAAAATACTACAAACCGGATTGCTTAAAACAACAAAAATTTATGTTCTGTAGTTCTGGAGGCTAGAATTATAAAATCAAAGTGTCAGCAGGGCCATGCTCTCTTTGAAATCTGTAGGGAAGAAATCTTCCTTACCTCTTTCAGCGTTTTGTATTTGCTAGCAATGCCTGGCGTTCCTTGGCTTGTAGAGGCACCACGCTAATCTTTGCTGCAGTCACATGACCATCTTCTCTCTGTGTGTCTGTCTCTATGTCTCTTTTCTTATACAAGCACAAATTATAATGGATTAAGGGTCCACCCTAGTTCAGTATGACCTTATATTAGCTAATTACACCTGCAATCCTCTTGTTCCAAACAAGAAAATATTCTGAAGTACTGGGGGTTTATGATTTCACATGTATTTTTTGGAGGTGGGGTGCACAATTCAACTTGTAACAGGAGGTAAAGTTCCCCAAGGTCACTAATCCCAGGGTACTGCCCTATCTCTTATTCAAGTCTTAAACCTTGTCCACACCTTTGTAATTGGCTCCATTACTCAACCCTCCGAAGCTACCCACTTTGTTTGTACCACCTGTTTTCTTCAAAGATTCTGATTATATAGATTTGATTACCTTGACAATGATTTGATCAGGTGTTTTGATTTATTTTGTTTTGTCTTAGATAGTGGGATATATTTCACAGGAAAGCCATGATCAGTTCTGGGTTTAAGAATAATAGATATTGTGGAAAAGTAAAATATGTGTTAGGAAGTAGACCCAGGAGGCAAGACATGAGGTAGTAGCCTATTGTTATGTTATGCTGTCATGCTGAGATGTGATGAGGTCTAATGCGGGAAGGGACACCAATGACTTCCTGTATCCCAGTGTAAAATCCAAAGTCTTTCTTAAGGCTTTTTGTAAGGTTCCCCCTTTTCTCAAATCCCCCCAACCTCCCCGCACTCACTACACAGACTCTCACTGGCCCTTTGCTATTCCTCAAATATTGCAATCACATTCATTCTCCAAGGCTTTGACCCATGTCCCCTCTCTCTGGCGTGTTCTTGTCCCTTGTCATGTGCATGACCCCTTCTCATCTCCTTCTGGTCTTTGTTCAAAATGTTCTTTCATCTGAGGGGCCTTTCTTAATAAACCTCGATAAAATATCACCCACCTCATATACCTCTTCCCCAGTCATCTCTAGCCCTGTACTTTATTTTGTTTTTTCCTCATAGTCCTCACAAAGTGCACAGTATATATTTATTTCTTTTTTCATTCATTTTTATATGTTTTTATTTTATTTAAAAATATTTTTAAAATCAAATTTATTGGGGTGACATTGGTTAGTAAAATTACACAATTATTTATTTATCTGTTAATTGTGCTCCCACCTCTTAGTTTGTAAGCCCTGGGAGAACAAAGATTTTTTTTTCCTTTTGCTATTTTGTCCCAAGTGGATATAACTGTGCCTGGCACATAGTAGGTGCTCAATAATATTTACTAAATGGTAGTCACCATGACAGATCGAATCTGTGGAATGGATGTAATGGAGTGAAAAGGGCGCCATACGAGAAATTAAATATGTCCCCAGGGCTTTTTTCCCTCTCTCCGGTGAACCTGATTTTAGACAAGTAATTTTTGTGCCTTTCTAAAACAAGATTTGCTAATGCAGTTTAGTTATTTTTGCATTTTACATTTCAAAAAAGTTTTCTTTATTTCTAATGTCATTTAAAAAATACTAATGTTAGTCATAGAATTCCGTAATTCCTACAAGAAAGGTAGTAGGTTGTGACTCAAATTGGATTTGTACTCTGTTATTCCGTTAACAGATTCTATTGATACTCTGCTGACTGTAGGGCGTGTCTGGGAGTTCTACAGTTCCCCCTCCCCCCCACACCGCTGCCTTTCTCTTCACTTCATGTAACTGTCTTGTGCCTGTCTATGGCTCATTAGTTGAAGCAATGTTTCCCTCTTTACATAAAATAGTTAAGTTAGAAAATTAGTCAATGTGTTTAACATGATTATCCGGCTTGTTCTGTGATGCATGATACTTGTTATTTAATTACTTGTTTCAAATTTCATGCATGACTAAGAGATATTGTGAAATTACAACTCCACAACACACTGCAGCACAGGTTTTCCTACACCTAAGAAACAGTCCAGCATGGTGCCAGCATTTCTCAAAATGGCATCTGTGGATGAAATTCTGCAGGCATGTGGGGACACATGCAATCTGGTGACCTCTAATTGTTCTGGTGAGGTATGCATGGGTCTGCAAAACCTCTCAGACCTCATGCTCTAGAAAGCATTTATGTTATTTTAAGAACAATCATTTTAAATTCACAGGGGAAATTAAGTAATAAAATTAGGATAATTTTTGATGTTACCGGTGATAAATAACTGTCAATAAAGTTGAATCAAATAAGACCTAGATTTTGGGAAAACTACCATCTTTGCTTTCCTCAGAATGTATGATTAATAAAGTATTTTAAAGTCTAGATATAATGCTTCCTTTTTATGTTCATTAAAATGTAGCAGTGAGGCTCAGAGTATATGATCATTTATTATTTTTTATTTACAATAGTCATTTGAAAGACTACTAAGTAAAAGTTAAAAATAGGAACTTGCAGAGAAATTCCATTGTTTATTGAAAAATTATTTATAATCCCATGCATGATGTCAGTTAGGTAGAGATTTAGTGGGGTGATCACCTCATAAGTTATATAAATGTCTAAGCACTATGTTTACACCTAAAACTAATACAATATTGTATGCCAACTATAATTGAAAAATAAAAAAATCATTAAAAAAACAAAAAAGATTTGTTATAATCAAATTATTAAAACGTCAAATTACATTCCTGTTTGCCTAACGAGAATTATGACTGTTGGTTTTATGCCATTTTTCTCTAATTCCAAAGCAGCCAGATTATTTTTACCTTTGTAGAAATATTGCAAAGTAAACAATGTGTGTGTTGGGGTTTCCTCTACCTTGCCTTGTTCATGGCCTAAGTGCTGGAATCTTACCTTGCTACTTGGAAAATAGTGTCACCAACCATATTAATCTGTCAAGACCCAGAATTTTCTTTCTTTATTTCCTCCATCAAAATTTACCTTACGTGTTCAATTCCTTTGGGTCTTTGTGTTGCCCTCCAAATGACAAGAGGGTAAATATTAACAATGATAATATCACATGTAGCTATAGCATGATTTCACCCACCTTATCTTATGTCATTATACAATAGATATACAGAAGTCAAAAAACTATAGCTCACCACCTCTTTTTATACAGCCCTCAAGCTAAGAATAATTTTTATGTTTTTAAGGAACTATTTTAAAAAATGAAGAATATGAAAGAGAATGTCTCCCACAAAATCTAAAATATTTACTAACTGCTACTTTACAGATAAAGTTTCCCTATTCTTGGATCCATATTCTTCCTCTCTCTCTCTGTTTTTCTTAGAAAGGAATGAGAATAATTACTCCCTTCTCACTAACCAGAACTTGAGACCCTGCTGACCTCACTCTACTTACTTATCTGTCTCTTTGCAGCTGTAGGAGGCAGAAGACAATGAAATAGTAGGGATAAATAAGACAAGAGAAAAAAAAGAGATGAGACTTTAGAGAGTTGCATTATTTTAAAAGAACATGAATAAAATAAAAAATTCCAAAAACAGAATAGGAGTGCTACTTTCCCTTGCTTTCCCTGAATTAAAATGTGTCCTCAGAGTATGAACAATTAATAACAAGAAGGATGAGAAGTGGGAAGAAGATGAAGAGCAAATACATATTGGATACTTTTTTTTTTCTTTTTGGGTAGCTCCCTGACTGGGAATTGAACCCAGGACGCAGCGCTGACAGTGCCAGTGCCGAAGCCTTAAGCCACTACACCATCAGGGAACTCCCATGGATACTTATTTTGTACCAAGAACTCTAGGATGTGCTTTCATATACATTATCTAACTTTCCAATATATACAAATATTGTTGTATGCATATCAAATACTCAAGAACCCTCTATGTTTCTAGCAGCTCATGAAATAATATGGCCCTAAAGACATCCAACAGAAAGGTAAAGGAATTAGAGTTAGTAATTATGTAGTGATACACTACAGAAGTAAAATCCCTAGGATTTATATCTAGACTTTAAAATACTTTACTAATCATATGCTCTAAGGGAAAAAAAAAGATGGCAGTTTTCCCTAAAGTCAAATTTCATTTGATTCAAGTTCATTGACAGTTATTTCTTAGAAAACTATTTGTACCTAAAACACGGTCCAAATAGTTGTTACTGGATGTGCAACATCAGGAAATTTGGTGAATACCTAAAGTTATTTTTTAAAGCACACAATCATTTGGTCTTCAATGTTCTCATCTGCAAAATTAGAGGGTTTATGTGGATCACTTGGATGAATTCCATCTCTAAGGGTTATAAATCTGAAATGCCATCACTAGCTAAACTGTAGATAATTACATTCTTTTAGGTCCATAATATGCCAACAGTTAAGACAATAAAATGTTCCAAGAGGGTATGTCATGACTTTGACTCTCCTGAAGGCTATGAAAGTAAACTGGGATCAAGTTCAATAGAAAATACAACTTTTCAAAATACATACCTACTTTTCTTGACATGCTAGGTACTATGATTGCATATTTTCTCCTAGATAATTAACAACTTTATATGTTTTTTTAAATTTCAAAAATTGACAATCGAGTTTGCTTCCATAGCCATTCAAGTTTCTAATGGACTGACACTTGGTTATATAATAGCTCTGACCCCTACTTATACTATATATAATAACTAATTGGAGATGACTCTTAGTCCTAACTCTAAAAGCCTTAATCATTGGGCTTTTAAGGAAATCATCAAAGAATATTTTCATTACTTGAGCACAGGCAAATGTTTCTTAGAGAGGTTATGAAAAACAATAACTATAAAAAACCAAGTTGCAAATTATCTATTTATCAAACTTCAAAACTGCTCATGAAAATACACGCATGAACCATCAAATTGAAGTATAGGAGAAAATATTTTTTAAATGTGTATTTGATAATAAAAGACTGGTATCCAGGTTGTATAAATAACTCCTAAAGGGAGTTCCCTGGTGGTGTAGTGGCTAGGTGTCAGCGCTGTCAATGCGGTGGCCAGGGTTCGATTCCCAGTCAGGGAACTACCCACATAAACAAATAAATAAATAAATAAATGAAAAGTAAAATAATGCCATTAAAAAATATTGCTATGACTTAATATAATAATTAAAAGTCAAACAATACCATAAAAAATGGGCAGAGAAAATTTCACAAAGGAAGACATAAGAAGAAGTGTATACATAATTAGTCGTCAGGAAAACACAGATTAAAATCTCAAAGGTTACCCATACACAACCATTAGAATGGCTATAATTAAAAATACAAAGAATACCAAATGTTGGTGAGGAAGTCAAGCAAGTGGAACTTTTATACATACTTGCTGCTAATGTAAAAAGGTAGCATGACTTCATAAAAAGTTCAAACAATGTACTGTAAAGCTAACTATCAACAAACCTCTTAGTAATTTCAAGATAAAAACAGAACGACTCTTTATGAAAGGGAGAGGAGGGTACTAACAAGGTGCTGTAGACCGAGTTGTTTGGGTCTCCCCAAAATTCATATACAAAATCACTATTCTGTACACCTGAAAGCAATATAACTAATATATTGTATACCAACTACATGTAAGTAAAATTATATAAATAAAAGGAAATTTAAAAATAAAAAACATTGGCTGAAAAAAATTAAAACATAAGAAGAAAAAGAAAGAAATCTGCTCCCCCCATGTGATAGCATTTGGAGATGAGGCCTTTGGCGTCCCCATGGACAGGACGAGAAGTACCCTACACGAGAGACCCCAGAAAGCTCCCCTGCCCCTTCCTCCACGTGAGGTCACAATGAGCTGTCTGTAAACCAGGAAGCAGACCCGCACCAGACATGGAAACTGCTGGTACATGATCTTGGACTTCTCAGCCTCCAGAAATATGAGAAATACATTTTGTTGTCTATAAGCAACCCCATCTATGGTATTCTATTACAGCAGCCTGAACACACTAAGACACTAGGGCTAATTGTTTAATCCAGAGTGAAAACATGAGAAGATGGGTTCTGGGAGAAACGTGGCCAGACAGATTGTCATATGAAGAGAAAGTGCAGAGCCCCTGAAAGGCATTGTTCGGTGACAAATGTCTTCTTGCTCTATCTGGCTGTTCATAGGAATTTAGGCATGAAAGCATGCAATATATTCTATTTTTTAAACTATAAATGCTGTAATGATGGCATCTGTGCTGCTCCTTTGACTGTGTTGAAAAGGAATTTTCCAGCTATCACTAAACATCCTACAATTAGCCTTCAACTAGAAGACAATAAATGATTTACTAAGCAGCTAGTGTAGACCTACAACACTTCTCCTGGGCCTGAGCGAGCAGTCACAAGATGTATGGCTTTTCTCGTGAAACACTTTCAGTGAAATATTTTAAGTAACTCTAGTATTCATTACAATGCTACTAATTTGTGATACATTTCTCTCTCCAAATATTTATTTCCTAATAAAATTTTAATAGTATTGAAGTTCATTTTATTGCTATTGTTATCAGTAGTGCATGTTCTTACTTTGAGGGAAAGAAAAGTTTAATAAATTGGAATAATTATGTCTTTAACTATACAGAGTTTCTACATTTTTCCTGTCCTCTCTGGCTTGATTTGAAGTTATTTTGGATTGTATTAAAATTCACATTCACTGCCCACCACTTACCTCTAACACAGCAGTTATTTCACTATCTTGTTTGCTCATCTCTCTCCTCCATTGGACCATAAATTCCTTGAAGGTAGAGTTATCACCTATATACCTAATATTCCCAGTTTATAGTATTGGAACACTCAGATAGTCAGAAATTCTATAAGTGGTTTGCTGATAAATAAATGAATACCATTTATAGATTCACTCAGTTTTAACTAGCCCCTAACATGATGGAATAAAGCTAAGAAAATCCAGAGTGGAGTTACTAAAAAGGAAAGCAAAGTAAATACTAATTTAAAATTTAAAAAAATTCCAGGAGTCCATGTCTCCTCATGCACCAGTTTGCTGAAGTCTCTCTGCGGGTCACCTTTCTTCCTGGCATCAAGGTGCCCGGAAAACTGAAGCTTCAATCAGAAGATAGCTTGGGTATATATTTAATCGAGCCTCTGATAAGGTATCCCTAATCTACAAAGAACACATTTTTCTAGAAACCACTTTTATGTCCCTTAGATTCATTGTCTCTGAGCCTTAAACAATACTGTTAAACATTGACAGACACAGTGTTTGTGAATGTGTGCTTTTTGCTAGTCACCCCATCTCTAACAACATATTCAGTAAATGTGGAATGAAGTGCCATTGATGCATGGTTGTAAATAGAGTAAATATTAAAATCTCTTATTTTGGCAGACAAAGATCCACATGGCCTGGCTCTTGAACACTTTTCAAGTATATCTCATAACATCCTCTTCTTTCCATATTATGCTCTACACCTATGGGCCTTCTATCCTCTCACTATGCCACGCTTATCCCTACCTCAGGGCTTTTGCACTTGTCATTCTATTGCTTAGAATGTAATCCCTCAACCCCTATCTATGCATGGTTGTTTCTTCTCCACATTCAAGTCTCAGTCCGTACGTAACCTCTCATATCACATCTTTCCATCATATCACCCAGAGTCATTTTCTTCATGGTACTTAATGCCAAAGAAATTAACGTTTTATTTATTCATTGACTTTTCTTTTTGAATGTAAGCTCCGTAAGAACTAAGACCTTGTGTATTTTCTTCAATGCTGTACAACCAGCCCCAGAGCTTAGAAGAATACCTGACACGTAGTAGGCCTCAAAAACTTGTTTAATGAATGACGAAAGATAAAAGATTTTCTGCTTCTTTCTATCACTTGTTAATATAATAACAACTCTGATTTTTTGGAGTCCTAGGAACATTTGCAGCCTACAACCTTCTTACCTTTCAAACTTTGATGCTCACTACTTCCTCAATGAATTCCAATCTTTTCTGTTAGTCTATTCATTGTGATCTCTGGCTAATTATAATTACTCTGATGTTAGGGCTCTTTTATTATTATTCTTTGTAATTCTACACTTTGAACTCCTCCTTAGTAAATGTGTGTTGACTATTTGATGGCGGTGGATTTGATGGGCAAGGAAAGATGCTCTCTTGATAGCTGGAAATATGGAATTACTCTGCAGCAAGAAACAGCATTCACATTGGAATTCATAAACAAGGATGAAGCTATGGGCCAAAACTTCATGGACAGTTGAGTTCAGGGGGGAAAGAGCAGAGAAGCCTAGCTGGGAACTCTGTAAAATAGGAGCGGTAGGAAGAAAAACAGGAGCGTACCCACTTAGAGGAGGGGAAAGAAGGGGCATGGGGAAGGAGGACAGACAGGAGGGTAAACATTTTAAGGCCTGATTAATAACAGTGATTTAGTCTAGAAGAAATAGTTTCACTAAAGCTGTGGAGGCAAAACAGGATTACAAAGTGTTCTGGAAGAGGGCAAGTGTTTAGCCATATATTTGGCATTAAAATTTCTTCCTTACTCCCTTAGCAAGCAAAATGTATTCAACATTATTGTGATTTAATGGACTGAGTGGTCTGACTTGATTCTCCAGAAGGAACATCCACACAAATGTATTTCGATTGCCTTAGATATATTGGTTTCAAATGTCATTGTATCTGGTAGTTCTCCATTTATCTCTGCTTTATTCATTTTCTTTCTTGATAAACTCATAGTTTTTACTGCCTTCCCTTTTGTTGTAACCCGGCCTCTACACTACTCTCAATGTCATTTTAACACGCACAAGGCAGGTGATAGTTTCTTAGGAAATTCTAAAGAGACCTCAGAGAAGACACCATGTCCATGGAGAAGGAGTTGGGATGGAGTAAACAGCACAGCCCCATTCTCACCTTGAGAAAGACGTGAGGACGTGTCTACAGAAGAGCTGCTCACGGGATGTCAAGATGCCCTTAAGAAAGTGATTGGGAGGGGAGCAAAGCTTTCCAGGAATATTAGATCCTTGGAATGAGTATGAAAAAATCAACAGATTTGTATTTCTTTTCAAAACAATTAATTTGTCAATCCAATCAAGTTGGCATTAAATGGAAAGACCCATGTGTTCTAGTCCCAAATTTGTCATAATTGGTCACGTGATTAAGACAAGTTGTATAGTTTTCATGTCTTCAGTTCTTATGTTTGAGTACAAATAGGTTGGACTAGGTGACCTCTAAGATCTCTTTGAGATCTAACATTCTGTGATTTCTTACAGAAAAAAGTTTGAATATGGCACACAAATTACAGAAATAAATAAATGAAAATATCAGCCTGTTAGCTTTCCTGTGTAGACTTGGAATCCACTTAACACTCTTTCTTTTTTTAATTTTCCATATTTCTAGATTTCTTAATCATTTTCATTGAGAAATTTTACATTTCTTCTCTTTACTGTCAGATAAATAAAACACATAACACACTAAGAAGAATCCTCAAAAACTAGAGAAGATAAATGTCAAATTAGAAGTTCCCGACTCACTTTAAAGTTATATTTATTTTTGAAGACCAAAACTTTACAGTCAAAACAAAAGGAAGAGTTGAGGCAGTGATTTTGCTTCCCATAAGCATGAGAGTAAAAAGGATTTCCATGAATAATGTGACATGGTATAGAAAGACACATATTCCTTTTGGTTAAGCCCACTATCCACGAGAGAATGTTCTGTTTTTTTAATTTACTAAACCTCTCATCTCTTTTCCAAGTAGTTGTGATTCTTTGATTGCTACTAACATTGACTCTCTTAGCATATGTTTATTCCCTATTTGTATTTCTCCTATCATAATCTATGGCCAATTTTCTATCTATTGATTTATGTATATAAAAGTTCTTAGCCTATTGTCAACTATTGATATATTTATTAATACTTTTGTAGATTAGCAATGTTATGATAGCCAATCACATTTTATTTTATTCAACAATTTTTCTTATAGGCACCCATGATTTTATTTGTGCAACAAATCAGATACTAGCCCATGAATCAGTAGTATTAAGAAATATCTCTGAAGATCTCATATGCACTTTCTAATTAGCTATATAGTTTTCAAAGTCTCCCATTACTAATTTGAACAAGTAGGATTTTGGCACAGTGCTTTTATTGCTACTCCAGTAAATTGGCCTGCCTCATGGTCCCTTCCAAACAAAATAATCATGTTTGATGTGTCATACTCTGTGTATGCCTTCCACTATGTAAAACTTTAACCTTCAAGGATTTACAAGTATTAAAAGTACCAATATTTCAACAGGGGCCTGAAAAAAGAAAGAGAGGAGCAATTTTTGGAAATAAAGGCAAAGAAGTAGATGGGTTGTCTTGACTTTTTGTGTCTTGTCACCACAAAAAATAGTTCCATAAAATGAAAGCATGGTTTTAGAACTAGAATTGTGGAATCAAAATTAATACATATAATTATATGTTCTTTGAAAAAAGCATTTGGAGAAATCTGAAATGATAATCTAATTTACTGGAAGTTGTAATCATATGAGAAGAATCCACATACTAAAAACAATTTTTTGTTTCATAAAGAGGGAAATACTGAGCAATAGTTATTTTATGTTACAGTGAAATGAAGATTTAAATATTTCCATAGTTTTACATGACAAAGAATAGGCAGATAAAAATAATATGTAAGAAGCAAATAAATTTTAATAGAAAGTAATAAATTAATCAGCTGTCTATTCTAATATACAAGTGAATGTTGGAATATTAAGACTAAGTCACTGTATTATCCAAATTAGATCACGTATAATTCTCAACAGAATGGTTTGTCATTTTCCTCTATTTATTTTTTTTCTTATTTGAAGCCTTACTAAGCACTGAACATTTGTAAAAAATTCATTTGGAGTGGTAATATTACAAAACCCTGTTTCATCATTCAGAATACAAGTTTCACAATGTTAATAATTTAAAAATATTTTAGAAAATAATCAAATTATGCAATTAATATGATCAATATGTTTTGATACGTGAGATGGCTCAAATTTGCCATTTAATTACATTTCTCTTCTTCAGGCAAAAATTTTAGAATTAGTTAAAATTTTAGAAAAACCCTCATACTTTCATGAATAGATGAAATAAAATTTAATCATCTAACTTTATATAATCTGTTTTCTAAACAACTTTATTTTTCAAAGCTTTTCTGTTAATTAGAGTATGAATGTTCAAATAGTGAGTTTGCAGCTAAATTTCAAAAAATTAAATGTTGGGGAGTTCCCTGATGGTGTAGCGGCTTAAGGCTTCGGCGCTGGCGTTGTCAGCACTGCGGCCTGGGTTCGATTCCCAGTCAGGGAGCTACCCACATACCAAAAAGAAAACAAAAAAATTAAATGTTAATGCCTCATGTGACATAACTAAATTAAAAAATCAAGTTACTTTTGAATAAGAAGAAAAAATGTAGTTTATGGACACACTCCTATTTTCTATGAATAGTTTAATTCCCAGGTCATATAGTCTATAAATTTTTACATTTCATTTTAAATAATTTAATGATTAATCGCAATGTTAGAAATAATTTTTAGATCAGATCTCTGTCTCTCTCTAGTCCTCCATTAAATGTGAACACTTCGGGGGAAGGCCTTGGTGACCTAGTCTGCTGGCAAATGTCCTTTGGAGCAGGAATGATGCTTATCTCTCACAACCCAAATTAAAATTACTCACCTAGTCATTGCTTCACTAATTCTTTGTATTAAGATACCTTTTATTTTATTTATTTATATATTTATTTTTGGTTTGTTTTTTTTTGTTATTTTTGAGGGTAGCTCCCTGGTTGGGAATCGAACCCAGGCCACAGCGTTGAGAGCGCTGAAGCCTAGCCACTACACCACCAGGGAACCCCCAAGGTACCTTTTAAATACAAAAACATGGTTGAAAATTTGGAACAATTAGAAGGCTTAAAACAAATCAGCAACATTTACAATAGAAACATTCTGCATATAATAAGATCTCACTGAGTTTAGAAAAGCATCAGTAGAAACATTATTTATTTGATGGATTTCTGAACTATGCCTTTGGGAAAAACTCTCTACTGCTCTAAGTTATCTCATAGACTCACAAAGCAAATTTCTTGTCTATTCGTGCAAATAGATTATTTTTCTTTAAACCAGTTGGACATTACAACATACTTCCTTATCATTTCTTTAGAGTCAGCTTTATCTTATTTTGTCAAACCTACTCATCTAAATGTGCACATTGTAATATTATGTAGCTTTACCTCCCACATAAATAATTTTCCACACTATAAAAAATTGTGCGGTATACTCCACAAAGCACATTATTTTGCCAGTTACACCGTGAAAAACAGTGTATCATGTTGAGAAACACTCTTCTAGAATCTAATCTGCTTACATGTCTGTCCACTTCCTTTTCTCCTGATTTATGCTTTTATACTCTATCTAAATTTCCTATTGTTCTACGTCATTTAATATTTTCCAGACATGTAGTGACCTTTGCTTCATTTCCTCTTTTTTGTTGCTGTTGAGCTATCAGCCCTTTTAATTCCTCTTTCTCTAAATTCACTAGCAATGATTGCTTTTCTTTGGACTCACTCCAACTTTGTACTTGGTTTGTAATAGAGGTAGAAAGAAAATTAAGAAATCCTTGAATCTAAGCTCCGACTATAGGAGCAGAGAAACACAGCATTATTTGGGGTATTCTCTTATTTTCCATTCTTGACATAGTCTAGAATCTAGACCATCCATGTGACTCTGGAGGGAGTGCCATTTTGGGGCTGGGACACTGGCAGAGGACCAAAACCACAGTGTTTGGGAGCCTCTCGAGTCATCAGCATGACTCATCATGACAATGAAACCGCTCCACAGTACCAGTTTTCAGCAGTATCTGGTCTCTAATCCCTTCCCTCAAGCAAGGGCAATGTTGTACCTTGCTTATTCTGCTTGTCTGGAATCACAGTGTGAACAGCTTGAAGTCTGGACAATGGCCAACCTTCAACCTTTTTAAAACTGCCAAAGAGCTCACTGTTCTTACAGAATTATGTCTGTGGACCCACATTGCCCTTGCACTGGAGGACCTCCAGGTGCTTGCTTAAGGAAGTCATTGAAATTCAATGCAAATCAAGGCCAGATTTCCAGGGCAAAAACTTCAACAGTAAGAACTTTCCAGGCACAAGATTTCAAGACGTGTTATTTAGATATTCAGTATTTGTTCATAATATGAGTCCTTAAAATAAGTTTTAAAACTTTTTACATTACAGCCCCTTTTGCAGTTTGAAATAAGGAACACTTTGGTTAGGATATATAATACAGCAGCCCATAAAGATATTTTTAAGTTCAGGAAAAATTTGTTTATTCAATGGTGATATAGTACGATTACATCATTTCCCAGGGACTTGTTTAATATATAATTTTCTATTGAAAATGTAAAAGCAATATATTGTCATATAGAAAAACTAAAAAAGGTTCATTTTAGAAAACTATAATAAACATCAATAAACAAACTAATATTAATTTTTAAAATTCATTTTCACACTACACAGAGCTAGTTAGGTGCTACCTACAAAAGAAGATTCTATATCAAAAATTAAAAAACCCAACAAGTTAAAAGATGCATTGCAAAGTCAGACTAAATGAAAAGACTAAATCAGTAAATTATGTGCAATATAAATGCTAAATTGAATGTTTATAACTTTTCTAGATATATTCATAGAGATAAAAGTTATCATTTTTTTATTTAGCATCCTCATTTTGAGATGAGGAAAGCCATGCCACGCCTGGGTAGGAGATCTGCTTGCTGTCACAAGCTGGCATGGTTGAACTGACTTCTTGGTTTCAGGGTTAATGCTAAATAGATCAGATGATAAAAAATTATACATTAAAAAAAGAATTCTTCAACTAATAATGTTAAAAATAGTTATACATTTGCAGCATTTTGATTAAAAGCATATTTTACATGTTTGATTAAAGTAATTAGCTCCCAATAATATCTTAATCATACATTAACAGAAACATTTGAGCAACCTTGTGCATATTGATAATAATGTAGGGAAAATACATACAAACTTTATTGATAGAACTAAAATGATCAGTTTTATTTTAAAATGTTAATATAGCATATTCAATTGCCAAAAATACCATTTTATCCCAAGACATACTGAAGCTCAGACTACTTTTTTCATCAGAAATATGAGTTTATTTTCTCTTGAAGATGTTTCAAGACAGAAACAGGAGTCTTTTTGGAAAGAAAATAGGTGCTTGAAAAAAGAAGCATAGGAAAGATACAAAGAAAGAAAACATTATACTTTCGTCCTTTGTAATTGAGCAGTTGAAGGAAACCACTGAAGTGATTTTAAAAAACAAATCAGATCAAATCTTGCTTTTGCTCAAAATTAGTCACTGGCTTTCCGAAGCCAAGTAAAACAAAACGTCCTACCATGGCCTACATGCTCAGCCTGCTTCCTTGAAGATGACCTTTCTCTGCTCCTACTCCACTGTGCACACCTTGGCTCTTTTCCCCCAAAGTCATTTCCTGCTCAGGGCCTATATGTTCTCTTCCTGCTGCCTTTTGTGCTTTGACCCCAGATATCTGCGTGGCTGACTCCTGCTCACCAGTTAGAGCTCTCTATAGATGTCACATTTGCGGACAGACTTCCCTATCCAGAACATTCTTCCCATGCAACTCTATCATTCTGTTATCTTTATCCTGTTTTATTTTACTGCCCAGCACTTATCAATACCTGAAATTAAATTATGTATTGCCTGTGTCTCCCATGAGAATATAACATTTATAAAGGCAGAAATAAATACCTTTGGAGAACATAGATGCTTTCATTAATATAAGAATAGTAAGATTTCTTTGCATTTAGTGTAATCCCTGCCTTATGCTCATTTTCTTATTTTAATCTTTATAATAATCTTATTAGAAAAATACTATTGTCATTGTAATTTACAGGTGGGAAAACAGAAGCTTGTAGATATTAAAATTTTTCCCTTACGTTACATAGGTTGTAAGTCTTTGGGCCAGGATTCAAACTTAGATCTTTTTGACTTTAGAGCCTCAGCTGAAAACAAAAGAAATGGGGTTTCAAGGAAGGAAAGTAACATGGTCACTCCCATATACCAGGTCGAACAATTAATTTTGCAAACTCATCCTAGAAGAAGTGCTACCCACCTCACTGCTGAGTATCACTGTGGTCACCTTCGAAGCACTCCCCTTGGGCAGCTGTGCACCAATGCCAGTGCCTGGTCCACCCTTCAAAGTAATTTTGGAACTCTTTTTCTGGAATGGCCATCAGAGCTGTTGTCGTACTTGATATCTGACAGTTAATTTCACGAACTTGCCACCGTGTGCTTATGTTGACAGCAGCCGAATGTAGGTGTAGTAACTCCCAGGGAATCGAATCACAAAGAGAAATTTTACACAGACCACTGAAAACAGTATCATATAATCTAAGTTACTAGAGCTAAACAGATAGTAAGCTCTTAAAAATATTTTCTTACTTGATGCAAAACATTGTTCATGCTATTATCGAGTACATTACGCTATCATGTTTGAATATACGGGTGTGGATTCTTTTTTTTTTTAATTTATTTCTCCAGATCTAGTGTTTATTTATTTATTTATTTATTTATTTATTTATTTATTTTGCTTTTTGGTATGTGGGCAGCTCCCTGACTGGGAATCGAACCCAGGCCGCAGCGCTGACAGCGCCAGCGCCGAAGCCTCAAGCCACTACACCACCAGGGAACTTCCGGGTGTGGATTCTTAGACGTGAACTATGGATGTCTGAGGATTTCACGCCCTGGCTTTCTGTGTCATTGAGGATAATACCTAAAACATCAGAGAGTGACTCTCTTCATATATTAAATATTTCTGGTTGATTTTTGTTTTCTCCCTTTTCATCAAATAAATTCTTTCCTCTTTTAAACTCCACTTAATTTTTCAGAACAAAGTTTCTTTCTTTTGGTGTTTTTGTGGAGTTGGGAGAACGGATCTGCGTTTCCTCATTATAACTCATCTTGGTTATGGGTGTCCTATCTGGTAGAATTTCTATCCAGTTCTCTTGGCAATAAAAAGACCTCTTGATTGCTCAGGAACCAATTCCTTCCTTTGCATAAACCATGAAGCTTTAAAGCTGGCTGCAAGTTGTAAGAGAATGTCTCTCATTGCTGAAGCAGCTGGGAAATTGCTAACAGGTTTTAGGAGTGAGTATGTCGTCTCGCTTATGCCTTTGGGATCCTCAGGTATCCTGGAGTACACCTTCAGGGGACTGAGTCCTAAAACACAAAGACTGCATCATGAACTACCAAAGTCACCAAATTACAGGACTGGGATAGTAGCTGAATCCTTTTTGGTTGAATGAGTCTGGCCAAAGCTAGTCCCTCTAAGTCAGCCTTCTGTTTAAATGCACAGCTTACAAGCTAATTATTCTGCATGAAACATGACTGACTTATTTGCCTGTTGATGCTTAAATAGAAAACCAAGTGTAGACTGGCTCAAATTAACTTCTGTGAGTCAGGCTTCCTGTGGAATTAATCAATTATATCTAGGATTGGCCTACACATGATCGGAGGGATTTTTTCTATAGGTGATGGAGTGATTAAGGGTGGGAGTGATGAAACTGGACCTTGCAGGCATGTCTCTCTTAACCACAAATATTTCTTTTTGTAAGGCATAGAGTAATTCTTGTCTTTAAAAACTCTAATGAAATCCCTAAAAGCGTGAAATATAATTAAATTCAGAGTTTTTCAGGTGATTGAGGTTGTCTGTGTGAATAAACATGTGGTTCAGTTGGACCAGCTTAAAAATTCCTTGGTTGGCTTGTCTGTATTTGCTCTTGCTGCTCATAGTGCTTTAAAATGGTCCAGTTAAATCAGACTGTCAAAATGGTGAGGTTCCCTGTTTGATTTACTCATGCCACATAAACCCACTCAGACTGTTATGAATGCCACATTTGAGAAAATCTCTCATTTGTAAAAACATATTGGGTCACATTAAAAAGGAGATTAAATGAATCTCTTTTACAAAATGTATTTTGTAGGTAGAAAGGAATGCTGAGGTGACGCCTGTGTAATGGCAGACTACAGATGTCTCTTTTTCGTGGAAATATGCTCTATGGGCTAAGTTTCCTCCTATTGGGGAGGGGAGAACTTATAAGAAGCATGCTTCAAATTACCCTGAAATGGAAGGCTGGCGAATGAAATCCTGACCTTCTGCAGGGTATTCAGAGAAAAGCACAAGAAGCAGCCCACGTATTCTCAGAAGAAACACTATTGTGAGCTTTGCTATACCTCAGCACTGCCAGGAATGCTCTCTCCCACTGTTCTGCACTGTAGTATGCAGTGTGTGACCCATTTATTTTACATCTACAGCATTTACTGTGGGCATACTTTAAAGTTTTCAAATTCATTGCTTTTAAAGGGAATTATAAAGCCAAGGGATTTAAATGCATTGGTAAGTATATTAGACAGTGTGTCCTGAGTTAGATAAGATGGGGTTTTACAGAAACTGGAGTGTCTTCCAGAGTGGGATGTACACCAATATCCAGCAAGGTGCATGTGCGAGCACAGAATGACTAATGCCTACTCCAGCTTTTAGTTGTTTTTGTTTTTGTTTTCTTTCCAGAGAAAACTCTTTGGTACATAGCACTAAATTCAATGTGTCCACAGGAAGAGGTGAGTTCAGAATCCTCCTACATTGTCATCTTCATTCAGAACCATCAGGTTATTTTCCAACCCCAATACTTAATGGGAGACTCTACCTAGGACTAGGTAATTGAGTGAAGTATTTTACAAACTATCTGACAATTAACTTGCTTTAGAGCCCAAATACGTTGAGAATCAAATATATGTAAAGGGTAGGTTTCATTTGTTTAGTCTCTGGGATTGTGTCTGCAGTATCCTAAACACGTAAAAGAATGTGTGTAGATAAGAGTGGACAATACATTTGAAGACAAGTCTGGAGGGTGGCCAAACAGCAAAAACATGGCTGGCCATGAGCTAGTTTAACAGTAGGGGCTGCAAGCCAGGCAAGATTCCCATAGTGAGGCTATGAACACGGCCAACATGCAGACTGTCCTGAACTCAACATTGTATTTCTAAGAGACATTAGGACCTTGTGATGACACCCCTTCCTACGGAATAGACTTGGTTCACACTCTGATTAGTCTTGGGTCTTATCCACGATAGTACTATGTAGATGTAGATGTATCTAAAAAGATTAATTTGGTATTTAAGTGATTTCTCCCAAAAGGCAGATACATTGTAAGGATTTAAAGATCATCATGACTGAGTTTACTGTTTTATTTCATTAATTAGGAATGTACAATTTAGCTCACAACCAGCTACCATAGTAAGATTATATTTATGTATTAATTTAACATCATTGAAAAGTGGTGAGAGTCTTTTAACCAAGGTATTTTGGTGAGCTCTTGTCACGTGAAGGTAGAAAAATATAATAATTATATTATTTTCAAATTCCAAGATCAAAGCCAAATTTTTCTCCCCAAACTGATGGGAATGAATACATTGTTTCTTAAAGGTTATATAATTTTAAAAACAGACAAACAGAATATCTTGGCAAGAAAGCATACACTAGAAACAGAATTTGCTAAATTATACTTTCTCATGATAGCATAACAATGACTTAAATACATGGAAGAATAAATTTAGTAGAACAAATTTAAAAGTGCCTTATCAATTAGGAGGCATCCGAAAAATAATAGGAGAAAGTATTCAAAGAAATTTCTATTAATGTATGCTTCACTTAGAGCTTACAATCATGACTCAAAAATCTATTTAAAAATCTTAGTATCAGGGAGTTCCCTGGTGGTGTAGTGGCTTAAGGCTTCGGCACTGGCGCTGTCAGTGCTGTGGCCTAGGTTCGATTCCCAGCCAGGGAACTACCCACATACCAAAAAAAAAAAAAAAAAAAGAAAAAGAAAAAAAAATGTTAGTATCAGAATTTAGAGAACACTTAGTAAAAAGTCATCCATATTTAATCAATCTCCTATCTACAGACAGAAAATTAGAAAATGTGCACAAATTAATTGTCTAAAAAGTGACAATGTTTAGACAAAGCCATATAACAATTGTTCTGTATAGTATTATTCAAAAAACATAATTAATAATTACTCTTTGAATGCATAGGCAAGATTTGATAGTACATGACAGGCAGATAATTCAATTTTTTCTTCTTCTAAGAATTCTTAATAATACGAGACAATATAATACAGGGGTCAGGTAAATGGTAGATGTGGGAAATGTTGTAGGGCATCAGGAGAGGAAAAGATCTAGGTTTAGAATGGTCAGGAAGAACTTCTGAAAAATATTAGGATTCCAGTTGGATCTTGAGATGTCTGAGGAGCCCTCCCAGTGAGGAAATTTAAGTGAGACACATGGATAAGAGAAGACTTTGCATAGGAGCTGCAAAAACCAAACCAAACCAAAACAACAACAACAAGAAAACAAGTAAAACAAAACAAAACAACAAAATCAAAAGAAACAGAGATGGCGGTGTCTGCTTTCTTAGAACTTATATTTAAATGAAAGTCTATCCACAGATAATAAAGTCTATCCTCTCAGATAATAAAATCTCATGAAATATTTTGAAGAACCATATTTTATGGACAAGATAAATTAATATTGTATATATCTATACAATGCTGAGGAAGTATTTGAATGGCAATGTTATTCTGGGGCAAATTAGAAAAAGATTGTGGAGGAAGTGGGTTTAAAGTTATAGCTTACAGAGAGCGTTTGGTGTGAATTCCTTCCACCTAATTTGACATTCTCACTGAAGTATTCAATTGCCTAGTAAATATATCTTGACTGCTTATTCTGGAGGTGGTTTTCAAAGCCTAATAAACTGAATTTGAAAGGTTTTCCCTTTATTGTTCATTATAAATGTGACTTGTAATTGCTACCATGAACCATAATTACCTACAGCCAGATTAGATGAAATCTAAGTGCCATTACTATCTCCTTTAATTGGGGAAGGCAAGCTCAAGGGAAAAGGAAAAATGGGTCCAGAGATGCTGGCTTTTCCTTAAGCAGAGCAAGGACACTCAAGGGAAGTTCGCCTATAATACTCCAATTCTAAGTATATGAATGCATTAAAAACTTTATCATTTAAGAACTATTATTACTGCTACTTTGGAGTTACCTCCTAATTCTCTGAAACCTCTAGTTTGGTCTTTTCTGTTAAAAAAACATTTTTTATGTATATGTGCAATTAAAATCCCTCTTCTGACAATGAAATATAGAAAAAGAATGAATTTATGGTTGAAACCAATGAATAAGCTTCCTAAATTTAATATTCATGTACAGTAGATTCTCAGTTAACTGGCATCCATGCCACATAAATGACATAGTATTTCTTCATTTTTTTTCGGGTTGCTTGAGAATGCTGGTTCCTTGAGTTCCAGTAAATGAAGAGTGTACTGTATTTATTTTTTTCTTTAATTATATACCAATTGTTTCATTTTTTCTCCCCAGTATTTTTATTTATAAGGGAAGATAATTCTAACCTAGTTCAGCTGGAGGAGACAAAAGAGATAGCCTTTCGTTTTTGTACAGAGAAAATAAGTCTGCAAATTTGCTTTCACATTTCTAGGTCTTTTATTACTGAAGTAGTAGTAAATAATTCACAGAGAATTATATAGATGAACTACTTCCAACTGTCAAGAAAATAAAACCAAATGAAACAAACAACAAAAGAATGATGCAGACCTTCTGCTTCTGCATACTCAGACCATCATTTCCCCACTGTGTCTGTCACGAGGCAAGATCTTCCCATGCAACCCAGAATTCCAGAGGGACCACTAGCACTAGTTTTGGAAGGCTCAGTAGGAACATTTGAATATGTTTTAATATAGCTAGGGACTTTTTAGTTTTCTTTAAATAAAAAGGGTTTCATTATGATTGGCTAGGGGTTCAAAAGCTTTTTATGATGAATTAGTCAAAAGAGGGTAGGGGGGTAAAGACTTCTCTTCCACATGTTTTAGGCTAGAGCTGGCATGCAAAATGATGCCCTTGTGTGTGACCTTAGAGAACTTTTTAAAAAAAAATAAAACATCTTTGCTACAAAATAAGGAATGACAGTTGTAGTGAAAAATATTCAAACCACAAGCCACATCTAACAAATACAGAGTAAAAATTGGTAATTTCTTGGTCTGTTTCAGCCTTAATGCCCAGAGGAAATCGTATTTACAGTATGTCCACAGGGACCTTTTCTTTGTATGTTTTATTCTGTTATGTGGATGTTATATTTTTCAACAAAAACCAATTTTATTTATGTGAGAGAAATACTTTCACTCAAAACTATGTAATTATGTGGGTGAATTATTTAACCTCTCTAAGCCTTAGCATCTCATTTCAACAAAGTTTGATGAGGTTTCAATGAGTTAACAAAAGCAAAGTGCTCGACAGAAAGCTAGGAAATAGGGAAAAAGCTCAAGAAATGCTGAATGTTACCCACAGATCTTGTTCACTTTCTCTTCTTTGGTGGTCCCTCACCTCCAGGGTTCTATGGTGGCACAGATGCATGGTACTCGTCTACATTGTCCCTAATTCTAGTACAGATCACAACTCATGGAAGCTGCCTAATCAGCGATTTCTGAGTAAATGAATACACTATAAGTCAAACACAAATTGAGCTGCTTTGTAGAGATGGAGTATGTCCAGTTTTTTATCTCTGAAAATTTCTCAGATAGTGGCCTCCTCGTCCTATCCATTTTCCGTTCTCCATGACTCAAAGTGGGTCTTCACCAATGTTTGGTAAGCATGGAGGCATGCTCCTGATGCAGTCTGGCCCAGAGTTCGTCTTTGCTTCAGGGGGAAGGAATGTGAAGGAGCAGATTTTGAAGGTCCACTCCAGGGTAGAATGAGATCTTTGCTACCTTATTTCTCTCAGGCAGGTTGTCATCATTTTAAAACACCAAATCATCCTTACTTGTTTCTATGAACACTTGAATCTAGAATGTCTGGTAACTACTAAGGAAGAGGGGGCAGATGACCAAGTGCATGAGTCATCTTTGAGAGAGAGAGAGAGAGAGAGGATTTCTTATAGTTCGGAAAAAGCCAAAGATCTCTGGGGTCCTTTCTTGTTGGTCCCCAGGCCTGGAGTGAGTTCTCTCTTTTATTCCTCTAGATTCCGGGAGGAAAAAAATCTTGACTGGAAACCAAGCACCATCTCTTTATTTTTATGTCAAAATTGTTTCATTATCTTGACTTTCTAGTTCGCGTTTATATCCCCTAGGATTTACTCTGAGGAATTAGATAATCATCTTCCTCTTTAATTGTTTTTAAACATACTTATGTTAAAATCTTCCAGCTGAATTTTCAGAATTTCCTGGAAGCTCTTTTGTTTCTTCATAGTGCCATATCACCAGTTTGTCTACCCTGGAGCATAAATCTACTTGTACAAGTAGCGATTACTAATTTTTTTGGTCCTCTATCATAGCCTACATATTTCCTACAAGCTTTCTACTACATGTAATATTTTTTCAATTCTGCCCAACAGCTATTAATATATAAGTTTTTATTTAGTAAAATAATATATCTGAGGCAATAGACAAGCTTTTAAAAATAGTGGTCAAAATATACATAAGAAAATATACCATGTTAACCATTTTAAAGTATATCATTTAGTTTAGATTATACAATATTATGGTACATCCATAATATTGTGTAATCATCACCATTATTTATTTCCAGAACTTTCTCATCATCTCAAACAGAAACCAAAATCGGCCTCTTAAAAAAAAAAATCTTCAGGGAGTTCCCTGGTGGTGTAGTGGCTTAAGGCTTCAGCACTGGCACTATTAATGCTGCGGCCTGGGTTCGATTCCCAGCCAGGGAACTACCCACATACTAAAAAAAAATAAAAAATTAAAAAAAACTTCATTTTTTGGACAGTTTTATGTTAACAGCAAAATTGAGTAGGTACAGGATTTTCTGTACACCTGTTTCCCCCATGCACGCATAGTCTCTTCTATTATCAGCATCACCAACAAGAGCAGTACAGTTTTTACAATTAATGAACCTACAGTGGCACATTATTATTAGCCATCATCCATAGTTTACATGACAGTTTAGTCTTGGTGCTATATATTAATACATTTCATGGGTTTGGACAGAAGTATGATGATATGCATCCATTCCTACGGTGTCATAGAGAGTGCCTTCACTGCCCTAAAAACCCTCTGGGCTCTGCCTGTCCACTTCTCCCTCTTTAACCACTGGTGACCACTGATCTTTTTAGTTTTTAAGTTTGCCTCTTCTCTAATGTCAAGTAATTGGGAATTATATCATATTGAGCCTTTTCAGGTTGCCTTCTTTCACCTAGTGATACACATTTAAGGTTCCTCCATCTTTTTTCACAGCTTGACAGCTCATTTCTGTTTAGTGCTGAATAATATTCCAGTGTCTGTATGTATCACAGTTTACTCATTCACTCACCTACTTAAGGGCATCTTGATTGGTTCCAAGTTTTGGTAATTATGAATAAAGTTTTTATAAACATCCAAATGCAGGCTTTGTGTGGACCTACACTTTGTTTATCATTCTTTGGGTAAATACCAAGGAGCATGATTGATGAATCATATAGTGAAAGTATGTTTAGTTTTGTAAAAAGCTGACAATCTTCCAAAGTGGCTGTACTATTTTGCATTCTTGTAGGCAATAAATGAGAGTGCCTGCTGCTTCATATCCTTGTCAGCATTTGGTGTTGTCAGTGTTTGGAATTTAAATTTGCATTTCCCTGATGACATATGATGTGGGGCATCTTTTCATATGCTTACTTGCTATCTGCATTTCTTCTTTAATAGTATGTTAAAATAAACCTTTTTATTTATTTATAACTTTAATTTTTCAATTACAGTTGACATACAACATTAATTATATTACAACATAGGGATTAGATATTATATAACTTATGAAGTGATCACCTTGATAAGTCCAGTACCCACCTGACACCATATGTATTTATTACAAAATTATTGACCATATTCCTTATGATGTACTTGGCATCCATCCCCATGACTCTTTTTATAACTGCCAACTTGTGCATCCTAACCCCTTTCTCTTTTTTACCCAGAGAACAAATTGATGACTGCCAAATGAGAGGAGAGGTTGGGGGGATAAGTGAAAAAAAAATTTTTAAATAGGACTTTTAAAAACATCATTTATTCTGAAAGCATGTTGAAGACATTTCTGGAGTTTTTTCTCAAAGTTGGGGAAGTACATGATGAGATAAAATACAAAATATTATATAAGCAGTTACTTGAGTATTCTTTTTCCTTGTTAATTTTCACCAGAAATAATTTTTCACTTCTTTGAAATCTGCTGAGTTATTACTTTCTTTTATTGTACATTTACTTTGCATCTAATTTAGAACACATCTCTCCGACCAGAGAACTAGCTCCTTGAGGACAAGTTCCTACTCATGAATAGAGTGTTTTATTGCCTATCTATGATAAAATGCTCTTTTTGATCTTATTTTAAGTGAATTTACTTCTGCATTAAAAAATTAATTTTCTTGACTAGCCAAAATAATATTTAAAGAGAAGAGCAAAGTTGGAAGTCTCACAGTTTCTCATTTTCAAATTTATTGCAAAGCCACAGTAATCAAAACTGTGTTGTATTGGCATAAAGACAGACATAGAGACTAATAGACTAGAATAGAGAGCCCAGAAATAAATCCTTATTTATATGTGCAAAAGATTTTCTATAAGAGGGCCAAAATTACTTACTGGGGGAAGGACAGTCTTGTCAACAAATGGCATTAGGAAAATTGAATATATACGTATAAAAAATTAAGTTGAAATTTTACCTTCCATCACCTACAAGAATGATCCCTAACTGTATTTAAGGCCTAAATAAAATAATGAAAATTACAAAACTCTTAGAAGAAAACAAGAAAAAATCTTCATCACATTGGAATTGGCAATAATTTCTTGGATATGACACCCAAAATATAGGAAACAAAAAAGCTTCTGCACAGCAAAAGAAACCATCAACAAGGCAAAGAGACAGCCAACTGAATGGGAGAAAATATTTGCAAATAATGCATCAGATAAGGGTCTAATATCTAAAATATATAAAGAACTAATAAGACTTAACAACAAAAAAACAAACAACCCAATTGAAAAGTGGGCAGAAGAACTAAACAGACACTTCTCCCAC
>PVJL010007684.1:61387-75067 GCA_004026885.1 Lyroderma lyra | reverse complement strand
TGGTTTTAAAGGAGATTATCATACTAAGTGAAATAAGCCAGACAGAAAAAACAAAGAACTGTATGACTTCACTCATATGCGGAATATAAAACTGAAAGCAAAGAAAAAAAGAAATGAACAAACAAATAACCCATGGACACAATCAATAGTTTAATGTTTATTTGGGGACGAGTGGGTCAGGGAGGGGAGAAAGGGGAGGCGGGTGGGAGAGGAAGGGGGGAGCTAAATATAAGGTGATGGAAAGAGAAGTCACATTAGGTGGTGAACTTATTACACAACAAGCTGACAATGCACTGTAGTATTGTATGCCTGAAACCTATGTAATCCTTGCTAACAGATGTCACCCCAATAAGTCTAACAATAAAAATGAATTAAAAGAAAAAAAAATAAAGGCCACTTAAAATAATTTAACAAACAAAACAGATGGAAAAGGAAAAAAATGAATTGTGTGAAGATTATTGGAACTTCCTCCTAAATGGCAAATAAATCAAATATATATTCTCTAAAGCAAACGTATTTTTTTTGTAATTTTAAAAATAAGAGTAAAAAACTGCCATAATTGTTTTAATCACACTCTCATTTATATGACATAAAACATTAATGCTGTAAAAAATACTAGCTTATAGCAATTTTCAGGTCTAACTTCATGTCACTTTCTCCCCAAATATTTCACTGAGAGAAACTTTCTTCTAATATTTCTGAGTTGAATTTCCTTCTTACATTCTTTTCATTTCCTTTAGTTCTCCTAATTTGTAGTTTAAAACAAAGTTGCTAATAATTCCTGCTTAACCATGATTATTTTGCGACCATATCCTTAAGATTCAGCACAGTAACTGACACATGAAAGATGCACAGAAAATATTTGATGAATAACAATTAACAATTAAAGAATGTGTATACTATGTCAAACACAAGAGCTCTGCATATATTGAATGCTGTAATCCTCACAATAATCTGGAGTTAGGTAATATTTTTTATACATTTTAGGGAGAAAGAGACTAGGGTTTAGTAATATGCCCAGAATCCCACAGCTGCTACACAAAGGCAGAATTGGGAGTCAAATCCACGGTGTGTTTCAAAGTCTTTACTACTAACCATTACACTGTCCTGCTTCTTGAATGAATGAAGAAACTAAAAGCTGAGCTAACTACCATGTTATACTGAAGTTATTTGTTATCTATCATCTGGACAAATAGAAATTCCCTGAGAACAACATAGGCTTACTAAATCTCTGTTGTCCCAGTCTGGCACAGTATCTTGAACAAAGTTTGAGCTCCAATGAGACAGAGAAATTCAACTTTAAACATCGTCTAGACAGGTTGTACCTAAAAGGGCAGGAAATTCATGTGTACACTTAATTGTGTAGACATCATTCATGAGAATAATTGGGCTCTTAACTATGGAAGAAATTTTGGAATAGCCTCAGATCCTGCTTGAAAAAGTCACTAAAAAGGAGAAAACAAAAAGAGAGGCATGAGAGGAATAACACATATCTTTACCAAAGAAATAGTGCTGGTATATTGTGTAAGATCTTAACTTATTCCAGATGTTTTCCAAGTAACCATATGACTATCTCTTAAGAAAGAACATAGGGCAGAGTTTGTGAATAACAGGTAAGCCAGTAAAGAAATAGTTAATATGGTTCTACTAAATTAAAGGAGAAACTGAATTTTTAACTGTTCGTCCTTTATTGTACATCTATTCAAAAAGCCCATAGGAAAAACTGGAAATCATTATATTTCTCTCCCTTTTTCTCTTGTACAACACTCGTGAGATTTACTTATTTGTATTTTATGGTGATATATATATATATATATATATATATATATATATATATATATGACGTAATATTTGCCATTGCAACCTTTTTAAGTGCACAATTCAGTGGCATTAAACATAACCACATTACTATGAAACCATCGATGAGATTTAAGTATAATTGTATCACATTTTCAGAACTTTTAAAAGAACCTTTAAATATGTACAGAAAAAGTATACATGTCATATGTGTACAGCTTGATAATTGTTCACTAAATGAATACAACCATGTCACCAGGATCCCTGTGAAGTAATGGTACCTTGCCAGTACTCCAGATGTTCCCATACATGCACATATGCCAAATAAATATTTGTGGGACAAATAAATAAATGAGCCAACTAAGGATGTCTCTGCCCCAGAGAAGCTTTAACTCCAATACCTGTAGGATACTCAAAGCAAAGAGATCAAAGCCACGTGTGCAGTGAATGTCCTCGTGAGCAGGAAATTCACACTAAAGTCTGGGGTAATATGGCAGCACCTTGCTCTCAAGTGGTCCAGGAGTAAACAAAGCACTTTCTTTGTACTATTCTTCCAACTACTTCTGTATGTTTGAGGTTATGCTAGAAAAAAGAAGGTCTTTAAACGTGTTTGATATTTTCAAGAATGGTGGGCAGAGTTTAAATTTCTCAGTGTTTTAAATCACCTTCCTTCTACCTATTTTATAACTGTTTCCTATTTTCCACCTATATCCCTAATTTTTCTGATAAATAGTTAGGGGTTTCTGGTAGTTCTGTACCAAAATTTAATGTGTGTGTGTGTGTGTGTGTGTGTGTGTGTGTGTGCTCTAAGTAACCACAGAACACATCAATTTCCAGATGATTATGCATTAAGTAATATTTTTCAAAAATGTATTCATGTTTGACAGCACAAACCAATAGGGCAATTCCAGGCTTGCTTGGATAAGCAGTGATTATTCAAGAGGCATGGGAATATTCTTGGGTTGTTTGAGCCCTGAGATGGTTGGTAAAAGGCCATCCATAACAAACAACATGCAGAATGAGGACAAAAGAGATAATCATCAGGGCTGTGAATAAAAAGTAACAGAATGGCAACTGCCCTGCATTCTTTAAAGCACATTTGGGGAAATTACTTGTACTGGGAAAATTATCCACCTAGAAAAACAGTAGTTTATTCTGCAGTGAATTGATTCAAGCCTTGAAGAGAGAGAGAGATCAAATTGTAAATCCTGGTTTTTTCACATGCAAATACTTGTAACTTTTAGCAGTTGTTCTAACTCATTATCTCAGGGTGCTATGTTGTGAGTTGTCATGAGGCTGAATGACTGAGTATTGTGACTTTATGATACAATAAGCAATATATATTTTGTCTTATTGACATAAATAAGGAAGCAAACTGAGGCAAGCTCAAAATTGTCAAAAAGATGAGTTTATTCGGGAATTAACAAATGAATTGCAATTTGGGCCAAGCAAACTGTAGCAAGCTACAGGCTAATCCACTGAGGGTTTGGGTTAGGCTGTATGTATTTATTGGGTATGTTAAGATAAGAATTTGTTTATAGAGTCTGTTAAGATAAAAAACAAATGAAGACCAGCTTTGAAAATTTCCTGAGCAGACAAAACCAGTCCAGTCATACAAAGAAAGCACAATTCAGCTTATTTCTTCAGACCATCCCAACCTGCCTTATTTCTTGTTCATGCCTCTGGACACCACAAGCAAACTTCCCAGGGTTGATATGAGGCAACCCCTGAACAACTCCCTATCATTTAAGGAAGTTACGATATTACCAGTTTGCTGTAAATCAGGCATTTATAGGAAATCTGTCTTTCATTTCTTAAGTTTTATTTTCCTGAAGGCACATGCATCACGTTTTTCATTTTATATCCTCTGTCTCCATTTGTTATTGAAATTCTTTATCCTTTCTTAGTTCTTGGCACAAAGTTTCTAAAACCCTTATCATTTCCTGGGTGATAGGGATGATAGAAACATCTTTTGTTATAATATTTAGTGTTATTTAATCTCTGTGTGTGTGTGTGTGTGTGTTCTCTAAGTAACCACAGTTTCTGACACAAGAGCTCCTAAGAACCTTATAACCTCCAGAGTGATGAGAGTAGCTTTTGTATGATAATGTGATGACTGGTAGCTGGGGGCCCCTAGATAGTTTCAGGATGGGTGCTGGTCCCCAAGAAGACCAGGACTTCATGAAAGAGTTGAAATTTTTAGCCCTCTCCACATGTGGGGAGGGGAGAGGAGCTTCGTATTGAGTTAATCACCAATGACCAATGCTTAGTCAATCATGCCTATGTAATGAAACTGCCATTAAAAACAAACAAAACAAAACAACAACATCAAGAAAACCTAAATGATGAGGTTGGAGAGCTCTGGAAGAACACATCAAAGAGGATGGCACACCTAGGGAAGGCATAGAAGTTCCATGTTACGTCCTGTATACCTTGCCCTATGCATCGAATCCATTTGGCTATTCCTAAGCTGTCTCTTTTGTAATAAACCGGTAATTGTTAATAAACTGTTTTTCTGAGTTCTGTGACCCATTCTGGCGAATTATCGGACCCAAAGTGCAGTAGTGGAAATCCCTGGTTTATTGCCAGTCAGTCAGAAGTATGAGAGGCCCAGATCTTGAGACTGGTATCTGAAGTCAGGGCAGTCTTGGGGGATCGAGCCCTTAACTGGTGGGAATCTGATGCTAGGTCCAGGTAAATGAAATTGTAGGACACCCAGCTGGTGTCTGGAGAGTTGAAGAATTGTTTGTTGGTGTAAGGGAAAAAAATCCACACATTTGGTCTCAGCAGTGTTCTGTGGTAAAGTGCATCTTAGTTAAGTCTGTAATGATTTACTTTGAATTTGCGGTGCGAATGTTTACACCAAAGAAATTGGCAGCTACTACAAATGAAGGCTTCTTCGCTTTCCCGAGCGGGTTTTCAACACACCATTAACACAGCCATCTGAAAAAGGCAAACTAACGGGACGGAGAGAATGATTTCTTCCCAGTGCATAATTTCTTCATTGAAATTGACAGGGCTATAATTGTATGTGTGTGTGTTGTTTAATGTCAGTGTTGTACCCTCCTCCACCCACTCCTCATCAGACTGTCAAGCCCAAGAAAGTAGAAATTAGATATAATTCACCTATAGATGTTAACTTTGTATTATAGTTACTGATTTATAGAAGGCAATTAATACATTTATTTTCAAATAATATGTATCATATTAATTTGCAGTTAATATAATTATTTGTAGATATCAAATACTGTAGTTTTATAATTTCTTGCTTACAGGCTTCATTAATATAATTTCCTTCTTTAAGTCTTTGTTCAAGAATAGTGAAAATCACAGCTTCTAAAAGAGGTTCTGGTGCAGCATAATAGCATCAACTCTCAAATCTAGACATCTGGCCCTCTCCCTGGTTTTGTATGCACTTCTAGCTAAAATTTGCATTTTTATTTTTATATGATTGAATGAAATCACATGAAAAATGGTATTTTGTGACACTTAAATTATATAAAATCTTAGGTTCAGTGTTCATAAATAAAACTTCATTGGAACAAAGTGACAACCATTCATTATATATTGTCCCTGGCAGCTTTTACATTACAACCGTAATAATTGAAAGGTTGTGACACAGATCATATGACCTACAAAGGCTAAATATTTACCATCAGGTTGTTTACAGAGAAAGCTGGCCAAATCCTGATGCAGAGCATCAGACTCTTTTTGAACTACTTCCAATGCTGGTGAGTTCATTTCAGAGTGAAATATACCTTCTGTTTTGAGACAACGCAGTGGTAATTAACGTTTTCCTTGTGTCGAGGCAAAATCTGGCTCCCTGCAGATGTTACCAGCAAGGCTGATTATGGTGGAGTGACAGCTTGCTTTCCATAGCCAAATTCACTGAGTTTGAATCCTGGTGCTGCCCTGCTCCAGTCGTGTATCCTTCGATAAGTTATTTTAACTTTCTGTGCCTCCCTGACTTATATCTTAGAATTGTTAAATCAATGCAAATATTTTTATATGATTTCTTAGAGTTACATAATAGTTCCTATAGGAAAGTATGCCTATCGTTTTGTTATTATTTCTCACTCAGATATTATTGGAAGTATATTAAGTATATGAGAAAAATTTTCCAAGACCATTATTTTTCAATGTTTAATGCCTACATGCTACCTTTTCAAACTTTATTAACATAAAATGTATTGCTTTTTAAAAGAAATTCCAGGTGCATAGATAGATGAGACTAAACATTTTGAAGATACATTTTAAACTTTAATTTAAATCTCTTCACTACAATTTACTAGTTGTTTGGCCTTTGGGATAACTCCATGACAGCTTTAAGTCTGTTTCTCATGTTCAAAGTGGGTAAAATCATAGAACCTACCTTATATAAGGAGAATTGAATGAAATAGTGTATTAACAAGCAAACCCCCAGCAACAAACACTTAGTGTAAGTGCTCATTTGTTTGGTAGTAATATTATGTCAGTTGAACCCATCTCCCTTTTGCATAGCAACGTTAGAGTGATTAACACTTCTGAGATTCGTTAATAATAATGATGCCATAATATGTAAATACATTATTACTGATGAATTCATTCAGGACAGCAAACTCTTTGAGGTAAAACTGTGTTTTAGTGCCTTTAATGTTTATCAGGAGATGTAGTACAAAGTGAAGATCAATGAATGTTTGATGAGTAATAAAAAAAAGCAAATACAAAATTGAATGAATGAAAGAGAAAACGTTGCTACAATGGACAACTTCTTTTTTTTTTTTTCCTAATGTGGGTAGTTCCCTGGCTGGGAATCGAACCGAGGCCACAGCATTGACAGCGCCGAAGCCTTAAGCCGCTACACCACCAGGGAACTCCCCTACAATGGACAACTTCTAATGTGCATGAGAGGCTGCTTCTTTCTCAATGGGTTTAGCCTACCCATACAGGCATTTTATCAAGAAATCATATTCCTTTTAATGACAGTCATGATTTTTCCTATGAAACACATGATCTCACATTTTATTATTAACCATGTACACACTGTAAAATTTAATTCCCATCAAGGTAAGAGTTTAGATATCCACTTGAAAACTAGACCTTAGTTATACATGAGCAGAGTAAGCTTGGAGTGCTAGCCATTTATTCTACATTAGGATGTGTAAATATTCTAATTTTCAATTTAAGACAAAATTTTAAAACAAAAAAAAAGTAAAAGGAACAAACAAAATATAAGAACAAAGTCCCCTGTAATGGGCAGTGATGTCATACCATATATAGTATTTGTAACTCTTCAACCAAATTTTTATTCTATACTTATTATGGTCTAAACCAGGGTATCCAATCTTTTGGCTTTCCTGGGCCACACATAGAATATGTTAACACCAACAGCTGATGGGTTAAAATAAAAGTCCGTGCATAATTTTCATGTTTTAAAAAAGTTGACGAATTTGTGTTGGGGCACATTCAAAGATGTCCTGGGCTGCATGGCGGCCCATGGGCTGCAGATTGGACAAGCTTGGTCTAGACCTTGACCAAAATACAGAATGGAGTCAATGAGGTTGTTAAACATTTGGCTTTCTCTCAGATTGCCTCCTTTAGCCGCTTTTGACTAAATTTACCATTGGTTATTACTTTTAGATACTGACCCATTCTCTTCTTGAGCCAAACCTGATAAATTCAGAATATATATCATGATCCTTTCCTCCAACTGTGGGCCCTTGCTGCCAAAGACCTACATAACTGGGAGTTTCACTGGATGTCTATGTTCAGCCATAAGGAATAGGACTCCCACCTCCTTTTGCCCTACAGTTTGACCATCTAGTATCAAATGTTTCACTAATTTGTGTAAATTAGTATTTAAATTTCTTATTAGGACTTGGGCTGACTATTTAATGCCCATCTGATTCCCTGAACACTTGAGAAGTGTTCTTCCTATCTAACACTCTTCTAGTGTCTCCTCTAGGGGAAATACAATATTCTTCTCTTTTATATTTTCTCTCTCCCTGGCCTCTATCAGCAGATAGCTAAAGCGACAGTGACGTGAAAAGCATTTCACTGATTTCTACTACTTCTTCCTTCCTGTAAGGCTATGTCTCCCCTGCCTGCTTTAATCTCCTTTCTTCCAACTTTCTCACACAGTTGCTTACCCAAACATGCCTACACTCACTGCACCCGGTACACGCTATGAAGATTGAACCACAAGCAAGAGCCATTCTTTACAACTGGGACAGAATGTCTAACCATTGCTGTGTTGGTTTTCACTTCTTCATCAGTGTTTTTGTTCGTGTTGCTTAGTCCTTGTGATGGTCCATTGAAATCCCAAATCTTTTACAATAGTATTGAGAAAGTCATACAGATTACCTAATTTGTATTATTTGAATCCTATAGAAAACCAGACCTTCCACAACTTCTTCTCACGTTTAATATTCTGTTGCTTCACAATGGAGAACACAATTTAAATGTCAACCTTAAAATGAATAAAAATTCATCACACTGTTACTGCCCCTTAAACTTTTAGTATTTTCATCCCATTTTTAAAGGATGAATTTAATACTTTTAACATTTATATTATAGCAACAGTAATCTGCTTTCTATTCCTGCTCATAGGACATAAGACCACTCAGAAGCATTTAATTTGAATATTTCTCTTTATATTATAAAAGTAATACTTGTCATGGGAATTTATGCAAGATTATAAGAGTAATATAAAAATATATATTTACTGATTCCTTACTCTATGCTATTCATAATGTTACCCACATGAACTTATTTAATCCTCCCAAAACTTATGGATAGTAGAAACTATTATCTTCATTTTTCAGATTTGTAAACTGAAGCACCAAGAAAGTAATTTGCAAAAATCATACAACTTTTATGGAAAAGTTATTATTTATAGGAAATAAAATATATTTTATTAAAATTTATTTTGGACATACTTTTAAAAATTCAATAGTATAGATTCACATAACTATACTATAATTAATTTAGGAATGTCCTTATGTAGAAATGTTTTCCATTTTTTTCTATTTTTTATAAAAATTCAAGTAACATTACAGATACAAGTCTGACATTCACTCCTATTAAATTACTTTCTTGAAAAAAAAAATCTCTATTTGGTGCTTTATCTCTTAAGTTTTCCTTCCTAATTCATCCCCTTTAATCAATAGCATTTAATATAATGACTTACACATAGTGGGGAATCAATAAGTTTTTATGGAATGCTTGATTTACCCCTACGTTATTGAGCTTAGGATTTTGTGAGGCACATCTTCAAAGCTGACATTATGGGGTTTCCTAAGCTAATTTCTGAGACTTCCTGTGGCTACTACCAGAAGCAAAAATATGAACAGAATGGCTCCTTGTTTTCACCCAATGTGATATGCTTTTCACATGAACGTATTTACATTTAACAAGTCTTCAGGGTTTTCTACAATATTATTTAAAGCCTCATTGCATTTTTTAATATCAAAAGATTCCAGCTGTGCTACCCACAGTCTGTGCACTGTAGAAGCAATGGCAGAAGCAAGATTCCAGACACTTTTGAGACTCCAATACATTTTTTGATGACTTGTGAACTTTAATGTATAAATGAATGAATAATCTAAATGTTGAATAGTTTCACAGTAGCCATAATATGTATACAAGAAAAGAGATATGAAAAAAGAATATTTTTTTGGAGGGAAATTAAATTCAGCTTCTTTATCTAATATTACCAACACATTTTCTGAGCTTTTTTTAAGCAAAGAATGTTTTATAAAAGTTCATTTCTACATTTACCATTTTGTAATAAAATATGATTACTAACCTCTCTATGTTTAACAAAATTGTCTTGAGAATTTCCAGCTAAGCCTGTTTTCACACACCACTTGTTGAAGCTAAATAGGAGGTTTTTAGAACAAAGTTATATTCTTCTTTACTAAAATGATCAGTTTTATTACACAACTATGCATATTTGCTATATTATCCATGGTAAAATCTTTCTTCATGTTATCAACTCAAAAATTATGTTCAAGGTATTGTGTATACGGCAAAATATGGATCCTGCTATTATCAAACATGTCAGCTTTTGTTCAACATTTGCCACCCATAAACATTGCATTTCGACTACTCAGTTTTCCTCCCTTGTATACTAACTTATAAGAAAAATGTGAGCATATGGATTTATTTTTGGAGTTTTGTGCATCGTAACGATATATTAGGGTACCATAATTAGATGATTTTTCTTGTTATTTTTTAAAAATCTCAGATTTATTTATTTATTTAGGCTAGGCTTTATGATCAATACTACATAAAATATGAAACATATTTATTATTTCTGAAATAAAGACCCCATGTCTGGCTTACTATTTTTTAATTATAAACTTTACTTTTGAATATATTATCCTAAGTATTTTTTTAAAATTTAATATAATCTATAGGAGGACTTTCAAATCATTCTGTAATGTTCTGAAATATCATTTATTGAACTTGATGATATATTTATGAAACTCTTCCAAATTAACAACAAAATGTTTTAGTGGGGGAAAAAGAAAAACATACTTTACATTGAAACTCAGAATTCCTGGGTTTTAACCCCTATTCTTCTTGACTATTGGATACACTTTTGCAATTCATTTCATATCTCTGAGTCTTTAGTATTATTTGCCCAAGTTTAATGATAGTAATATTTTTTAATAGTAAAAATATTTGGAAAAATATCTTAGAACACTTCGAAAGCGAGACCCATGCCTGGTGAGTAGAATGTTATATGCAACTAATAAATACTTGTTAAAAATCATTTAAATTAGTAATAGTTTACTCTTTTATGTGACTTGGAAAACTACTAAGTGCCACTTTCCAATTGCATGTGCCTTGAATGGTCCTGGCCCACCACTACATGTTTTCCTGAGGAAGAGTCCTGCTTAAAGTCACCGACTACCGCCCAAGGATCCCAATAGCCACACACTAAGCAGCACAGGGTAGGAGCGATTTCAGCCCGGGTACCCTACTGTTGCCTTGTATGAATCCCAGGAGAAAGAAGCTAATTTTGCTGTCTTTTTCTAGCCTTAGGAAGAAAGTGAAACAAACGGTTTAGAATTATGGAAACTGTTGCTTCTTGGTTTATCTAAATTTGCCTAGAATACTCTGATTAGTGGTAAATACTGGCATGTGTGTTGCCTTCTTTCAAAACTTTATGGTGGTTACTAGTGACCAGCTTCATCTCTAAAAATGCTTGCTTAGCGACCTCAATATTTAAGATATCTGAGACATAATGGAGGTTCCTAGGTTTGTTTTAAAGACATTCTTAGTCCTAGAGCTATGTATTTATGCACTTCACATACTGCTTGTAAGTTGGAATTTTGGCAGGGTCATTTAAAAATTTATCTTACCTGTGGTTTCCCTTTAGTAGTTGGAGAGAACTTGAAATGGCTCAACCAATGCTTAAAGGAATGTAAAAATTTTCAGTTTGGGATATGTTTAAATTGCTTTAAAATGGGTGGGTAGTCTTAGCAATATTAGTTAAATAATAAAATTGAAGTAACACAGACACAGAAGTGAACGTACTCTTCCAACCCAGTTTTCATAGCTCATAAATACGCCTTATATGGTTTAATAGTGCAGTAAGGATTAAATTGGGCAATCCTTTTCAATTTAGGGATTGAGCTTTAATGTTTGATTTAAGTAAGTTTTGCAATGCTTCCAACTCCCAGATGTAAAAAGCATTTTAAAAAAATGTACTGAGAAAATGAAAGGCAACAATGGTTTTTAATTAGCACTGGGACCTCATGCTCAGCTTTTTGTGTTTTACTTGCTTACACATCTGACCAGGAGGGGTTCATTTAAGAGCATGGCATTGTCGAGGGATGATGACAGGAGAGAATGAGCAGAAAATAAGTTCTAAAGCAGAGGAGAGAAACCTCTGCCAGCGTTTTAAATTAGAATCAAATTTGGCAATAATTTATGCAATCCTCATTTGCTATTACTCCATGTTCATTGCTTTGCTTTTGCAGACTCAGATTAATTGCTGGTAGATATTTGATTTTTAAAAATCCTAAGCCTTTCAGTTCCTGCTATATTGGTCACAAAGACCATATTCCATTATCACTCTGGCTAAAACTCATGTATGCATGGAATCATCTGAAAAGATTGGCTTCACACACAGCATTCTCACTTCTGTGGTATTTTTTAAAATGAGGCAGTCTCGCCTCTGTATATTGCAGAGGTGATAGCTTCTGAGGTCTCTGGACCAAGTGGTTGCTTTTTCCATCGTGTATCAATCCACTTAGCTGCTCTCCTGTGACATAGATTTAGAACATGCAATGATGTGATTGCATTTTTATGATCATATCAGAAATCTTATTGATATTTTAAAAATAGTCATATTCATTTGGGAGAATAAAAGCAAAGCTAAAGGTAGGCAACGTTTAAGGTTATTGTGAAAAGTGCAAATGTACAAACAGAAATTAAACTGATCCATTATTCTGTGACCCACTCAACCATGATACATGTTGAATACTTCTTCCTCTCTACTTATTTAAGTATTATAGCCAGCGTCACAATCTACTTTATTTACTTGTATAAGGCTTTATTTCCTCAATTACCAGTATAAGTTTTTTCCCCCATTTAAAATAGACTAAAGAAATGTGAGAACGTGGGCTATAAGAATCTGTATATTAACTTCAGCTCCTATGAATACATGTCTTTGCCAGCTGACACTCTATTGTCATCTTTGTTGAGTAAAACTGAGTTATTGTCAATGTAGAAAGATCAGAGATTTCAACAAGTTAAGCTCTTTAACTTTATAAATGAGGAGTGTCACCTTCCTGGAGTCACCTGGACAGTCACTGAAGAAGCTTTATTAGAACCACCAGGAACTGCTCACCTGACCCAAGTCTAACATTCATTCTCTTGGCTCTCAACTGGCTGCATTGCTGTGAATAACATCTTATTCTCCATTTCCCAATTTCTTTCTTCCTCACTATTATCTTCTAATTTATAACTTTTTCTTAATAATTATACAGTATTAAAGCATTCATTATTTTTTTTGGTTGGTTCCCTGAGCGAGGATTGAACCTTGGCCACATCGGTGAGAGTGCCAAAGCCTAGCCACTACACCACCAGGGAATCCCCAAAAGCATTAATTTGTAATAAATCTATAAAAGGTGGTATTGTTGAAATACTGGTTCAATATACAAAAGTACTCTAAGCAGTAAGGTGCTTAAATTCAGCTTTTCTCTTTGAAACAAATATGCTTATTTTTACCTTATGACCCTTCCCATCTCTCAAATGAATGAGCAGAGTGAACTGGAGAGCTTTTTTGTTTTGTTTTGTTTGATTTCATTTTTTAACGTGTTACAGGTATTATAGTTCTTGCTGTTAGAATTTCTGGTTGCCTAATAATTGTGTGTGATTTAATTATGCTGAGATTTTAAAATGTACTAGGAAAGGGTTGTAGCTGTTCTAACTGCTCTCTCTTACAATGTAGAACAAAGTGATTAGTACTTGTAACTGGGTTAAGGCACCAGGCAGGGAGCACAGACTCAAACTCCAATAGGTGCCAAGAACAACTGTTAAACTACCACATTCACTTTATTTTTCAAAGCTCCCAATTCAGTTGCAGTGCCCTTTGACACCAGCCCCTCTAATTACAAATTTTATTTTGATAACTAACTTCCTGTTAAAGACAAAAATTCATCAGGCAATTCAATTGAGTAGATTTTGTTCAGGCTAAACTAGGGAAAACATGCCAACCCAAGATAGGAGTGTCTCAGCAGCATGGCTTTTGATTTAAACTTTTATAGAGACAGGTAAAGAAGGTACACGTGGAGTGATTAATGTTATGGTTATTTTACACTGAGAAGGTGTCTCATTCAGTTAAATAAATAGCACATGTTTATTCCCGTGTGGCTAGTTCCAGGGAGA
>PVJL010007684.1:0-61287 GCA_004026885.1 Lyroderma lyra | reverse complement strand
TAGTCTATTACAGACTCATGCATTTATTTCCCAAATTTATACAGCTAATAAATAGTAAATTAATTGTAAGTTGGATTGGACACTTAGCTTTTTCCTTGACTGTGTTATTTCAAGAAAGGGGCCAAGAGATTCATTCAATTTTTTAAACACTTACTATATATTTTTCAAAGGTTTGTAACATCCACTATTTTATTATGCTTCTGTGTCAATATTTAGAGAGTAATGGGCAGTATTCTTATTTTGCAAATGAGAAATAAGAGACAAATCAATTTCGTGTGTGCTTTCCAAGCACTGATCATAGACAACTGGTCCACAGATAAATGTGATGAAGTTTTTAACAGTCTAGAGACAGAAATATGATGTAGAAAAATGAAACAAGTAATTGCATATTAGTGACATTTTCATGAATCAATCTCTTCTTCTCACTCCTTCTCCCATTTCAATTTAAAGAATGACCACTTATTTTGAAATTGGATTCTTTCAATATTTTGGATGTTGTGGTGCCCTCCTTTTATTTCTCTAATAATGTCGTGATGTTTTGTTCCATTCATTGGTTTATTGGTTTTAGTGTCAAAATTTTATGTTGGCAATTCAGACCTTTGTTATTACTCCTTAATTTTACTTTTCCATAACCTATTACAATAAAAAAACAAAACAAAACAAAAAAACTGAAAAAACCTCTGTGGATTAACGTGCCACATTGTCACAGCTAGTTTGTGGTGGCATTGTGATTCAAATTCATTTACATGGCGCCAAAGCCTGTTTGCTCCCACTGCAAAAGAGTCCTACTGATTATTAGGGACAAGAAACTATGACATCTCCATCTCAACAGCACATGCTATTTTGTGTTGTTTTCATGCAAAGAGATGAATAAGTAATTAACAAAACAGGGTTTGACTAATCTACAATCTTGTTTTGTTATGTAATTCCATTTTGGCAGACTGCAGTTCATTGTCAAAAGGAACAGAAACAAATATTATTCTGGTGGTGTTGGTAGAGGTTTGTATATAAGAAGGAGGGAGCATAATTATTTTAATAAAGATGCATTCACGTTTCATCCCACTTCATAAACTGCAGACTCGGCGGTTCCCTTCCCTGGGTCTCCTGTATAATTGAATGGACGAGCTGCATATTGAAGCAGCTTGTTTTGTACACGCTTTCCTAATCAAACTGCATATTTCATGACTTGAATTTTCAGATGCAGGTAGTTTGCTAATGAAGTTTAATTTTTAAATATTGAAATGACAGAAGCAGTTTGAAGAAATATGACTACTCTTTGTACTCTTCTGCACAGTTCTTAAGTTTATGTATTTTAATGTTTTGTTTTTAAACAAAGTAATTCTTTGGTATAACCAATCATGCTGTACTTCTCATTGCATCTATATCCATGCTTTATAGATTCAAAGTACGTTTTGACTGTATTTTACATGAACAAAGTAAAGTGAAATCTGAAAATTTCCTTTACTTTAGAAAAGTTCATTTGAAGCTAAGTTTGACAAAGGATGTCAAAAGAGAGGATCCCATTTCCAGGCATTTTTCCAGTTGCAAAATCATATTTAGGAAAATATGAGAATGTGTGCATTGTCCTGCAGGCCAACTCTATAAAGATAAGAAGTTGCTTTCTACCCAGCCATATCTTTGGGAAAGCGATACATCAACCATACTCCTATTTAAAAGGGAAGAAATGAGAGCGATACATAGGTGTACATTTGTGTTATTTCAGTCCAATTGAAATAAAGGAAATAAAAAGGAAGAAAGAAGGAAAATGAGAGGATAGGGGAAGAAAAAAGAAAGGAAGCCTGAACTCTAACCGTATCAGATGTCTACTACCATAAACATATTTGTTTATACCACTTAAAACAACATGCTGTTATCCTGATTTTTCTTATGAAAAAACTGAAATTCAAAGCAGTTAAGTAATCTAAGGTCAGATGGCAAGTAAGCAGCAGGCCTGAAACCTGAACCCAGATTGGGAATAGCACAGTCTTTGGAATCAGATAACATCATTCACATCGTGATTAGGTGTTCACATGGCACAACCAGTTTAAATATTCTTAAACAGTTTAATCCAGGTAGGTATTTTAGTTTCTTCCTCTGCTCAGTGAGAAGAGATGGAAAAGAGCAGAGTTAGAGAGCAAGACAAGATGGGTTTGAGGTCTACTGACTTGAGGACAAATAACTGTAATGGTGGTACGGGCTGAGGGAAAGGTGGCCATAAACCCTCAAAATTCACAAGTTGGAGTTCTAACTCCCATTACTTCAGAATATGACTGCATTTGGAGGGAAGGTCTTTGAAGAGGCGATTAAGGTTACATGAGGTTATTACGGTGACCTCTGACCTTATAAAAAAAGATTAGAACACAGGGATGCAGAGAAGAGCATGTGAAGACAAAGCCAAGGAGAGAGGTCTCAGAAGAAATGAACCTGCTTTGAACTTGGATATCTAGACTCTAGAACTGTGAGAAAATACATTTCTGGTATTTAAGACATTTAGTCTGTGGTACTTTGTTGTGGTAGCCCTAAGAAATTAATGCAAATGGTTTAACTTTAAACAAGTGACAACCTCTACAAGTCAGGGTTTTGTTTGTTTGTTTGAAAGATTTATGGAGGTATACTAACAAATAAAAGCTTAAAATGTACAATGTGATAATTCGATATGCACATGCATTGTGGAAGTATCCACTCCAATCAAGTTATTTAACACACCCATCACCTCACATAGTGTGTGTGTGTGTGTGTGTGTGTGTGTGTTCAGTGAGAACACTTACATTCTACTCTCAGCACATTTCAATTATACAACACAGTGTTATCAGTTATAGTTACCATGTTATACATTATATGCTCATCCCTTATTCATCTTAAATAAAAAAAAAGTCTTGCATTTGAAGCCCTCCTTTTTCTTATTGTAAGAGTGGGAGTGACTCTCCTTCCCTCTTTCTATATCCCTGAGTAGATACCAACCTTTTCCAGAGTGGATTTTTATAAAGTGTTTTCTAAAACTCTGGGATAGGGAGGGACAGCAAAGAGGCCCTGGGGTTAGATTAAGTAAAGATTAATAATGTTACGGAATAAATCACATTCAAAATTCACTTGTCAGGAATTCTCCCATCAAAAGGGAAATTACCTCAAGTTCCAGTGAGATGTTAGAAATTCCAGTGCTGTTTTTTTAGCTTGTTTTTGTTTCTTAAATATTGTGAATGTTTGCAATGATTTTAACAATTTTAGTTTGTTGTATGAATTGTACTATTGAGGAATAAAAATATAAATGGAAAATTTTTTTCATTTTCTGTTATTATGCTAATACTTATGGAAAAACCCAGAATCCAGGGTAGTGAGAATAGTAAGAAATATAACCTGCCAGAAATAAATATAACCTAATTAGAGTAGAATAGTAAGAAATATAACCTGCCAGAAATATAACCTAATTATAGTCAACAATCTCGAGTGAACTAAGCAGACAGGAGTATTCTCCTTGCTGATTGTGGGAAAAGTCGTCCTCAAAGGCGATTGGGAGGAAGGAGTGTGTGCAGATGAGTGTCTGTTAGTGTGGTGTGAGTGTGTGTGTAGGGGACAGTCAATGGCAGAGGGTTAGTCTATAGATACGTAGGGTAGAAAACCATGTCTTTGCTTCCTTCTGTAATGAAGACATGAATTTTTCCTTTTAAGAGTCTTCCCCTGTTTAGAACCCTAGAGACTGCCATTATTAAGGATTTGGAGATTGACAAAGTCTTATGTTGTTTGAAGCTGATTCTGGGAGGCGTTTGTAGGGCTGATTTAGATTTCATTTGGGTCTTCCCAAGTATTAGGACAAATATCAACACTACACAAACTCTATGATTTATAGAACCTTATTAGTCCATAATTTACTTTTGTTCCTATGAATTTGTGAGTGAATATATTAGTCTAAAACAGTTGTAAAACCATGTGGTTTGAAGATATATTAGCTGTTATACAGAGATAATTTATTCTTTAAAAATTCTCTCAGTAGGCATTTCAAATGATATATGGAACAGATTTTTTTGTATGTAGTTTTATAATTTATACTATTAGCATAAAACATGTTAATATAGTTTTTGACACATCTGAATAAATGGCCACTCTGCTTTTGTTATTTTCACGTCTTTTCCCATAATCCAACTTAATGTGTGCCCAATTTATGTGTTTCTATTCAAAGTTGAAATAATTGCTCTTTTCAGTGCACAAGTAAGTGGCCATTAAAATAAGATTAAATTGTAAATACAAGCATTTGTTTTTCTGTATCCATCTCAAACTTGTGGAAAATACACAATTTAACAATTGCATTTAACTTTTGTTTAAAGTTACATTTAAAAAGTTCTGAAGAATCAGTGTGGTAAAGAGAGAACAGTATGGAAATTGGAGTCAGAACTGTCCTTGGTGAGTTACATAACTTCTCTAGATATCAAGGCTCTTGCCTTTAGAATAAAAATACTACCTACAGCTTAGAGTTGTTGTAAGAATTAATGACATTACTTATAAAACATTTTAAAACTATAAAATACTTTAAAAGTTTTAAAGAAAAATGTTTATGTTTTCAGTGTATAGTCTTTATTAAGTACAATATGTACTTTACATAAACTTCTATGCACAGTGTAGAAGCCCAGGAAAAAAAATGTAACCTGATCAAATTTTCTTATAAAATGCTAATGGTATTTACTACCATGAGAGTCCTTCATTATGGACTGCTTCTACTATGAGTGTCCTATCTAGGATTGCTTATGGTAACTATATTTGGAATCTATAAATTTATGAGGCATTGCTTACTTTTGTCAAAAATATACATTTATTAGAGACTGCTTATGTTTAATGTGTGCACTGTGCATCCCAGTTCAAAGAAAAGGAGCTGGAGAGCATGAGAAGAACTGACATCTCACTGTTTTAATTGCGGCTTTTATCTTTTAATTACAGTAACAACACGGAGTAAGGTCGTTGTTTCTTGTGAACCTTATTTATCTGTATTTATTTGACAATCTGATTTTTTTCACATAACAATAAACATGTTGTTTTTAACAGCATTGATCACTCCAGCTAAGAATTCTTGAAGTTGCCTTTAATATCTTCTATCTCATCCCCATATTTAATGATCATATTCCATTAATTTTAGTTCTACCTATGTTTTGAATGTGTTTGTTTCTTTCCATTATCATTGCTATCACCTCAGGCCAAACCACTATCATCTCTTCTTTGTTTATTTTAATAGCCTCCTACCAAGTCTCCCTGTTCCCATTATCCTCTTCCTTCAATCCGTTTTCCACATCACAGACTCTTTATATAGAGGCTTTCAGTAGTTCCCCGTAGCTTTTCTTCTACGGGTCAACATCTTCAACATTGCTTCACAGGGCCCTGCCTGACCTGACTTCTTATTAATCACAACAGTACTATTCCTGATTCTCAGTTCTATCAAGCTTCTTCCCACCACAGAATCTTAGCACGTGTTGTTTTCTCTACTTAGATCATTCTTCCGCAGCTAAAATACATCACATATGTTATTTAAATTTTACTTCCTCTCCCAAGACCCCTTGACCCCAGATGGTAGAATGGGACTGTTTTTTAATCTCCCTGCTTCTTCAACATCTTCAGATAACTTAAGTTGTAACTAATTAATTATTTTCAAAATAGCCTCATTACAAGGCTCACAAGGGCAAACAGCATCTAGCAAGTAGGAAGTACTCCAAAAAAATAACTAAATTTCCAAATGATGAAAGCAAAATAATTAGGTGCTGTTTGTTACTAGATGTTTAATATAGAGTTAACCTGATTCTTTTCTCCCTAATCCCTGCTTTGTTGAATGCTCTACAGGAATAACTTTATAAAGCAGTTAGTACAAAGGAATAAGATGAATGACCTATTAAGAATAACACATTGCTTTAATAAAACAGGGGCAACTTTTTTGAAATGCTTAGTGTTTAGAGAAAGCATTGCTTGAGAATGAAGCAGGTAAAATGTCTTTTGTCAATGAAAAGAATATCAAGTGTTCATAGAGAATAATGAATGGGTCAGTGTCTTCCATAGAGATCAAAGATAAGTGATAAGCTCGGAATAAATGTAGGGCAGGCATTCTAGACTTCAGATTTTCACAGGGTATAAACTTATCAGGCAAAATAGATGCATTCAGAAGAACATTCATGTTATTTTTCAATCTGCTTTCAGCACAAAGCTTTTTTTCATTCTGTTTCTGTTCAACATACATACAAAGTTTGTGTTTCTACGTCAGTCATTCAGACTATCATTTATCAGCATGTCAAATGGGAAGAAATCTAGAGACAGAACAGTCATTAGCTTTCTGTAGAAGAGGAGAACATCTGAGTGTTCTTAAAATGCTGCTGGTTTTTAACAAGCAATGAAGCAGAGCATAAACACCTGCAAGCAAGATAGGTGAGATCACTCATACTGATTTTAGCTTCTATTTCATTGCCTATAAGGATAAATGAGTGAGTTTAAATTTTGATCTACAGCCTATGTCACTAGTAGAAATGGTTCTGTGGATTGGTAGTTTGCCTTACTAAATGCTAAATCTTTTAGGAATCTCTTGGTTCAGTGACCTGATACAGTCTTATTAATTATACATGTCACTAAGCACTGGTTCTTTCCTTCAATAAATTGGTATATTGTCCAATAGAGGAGATATATTGAGAGAGTTTAAGCTCTGTACAAAACTTATGATATTGCATTACAACCACTACTTTTTTTGTTACAGGGTCTCCATTTTGAAGAATGATTTGAGAACTTTATATTTTCACAGAACAAATGGAATGTCATGATTTTTATAAAATGGCATGATCTAATGAAATATCTCCCAATCTGTCATTTTCACACACTTAAATTGGGTTTAATACTCTATATAACTGTGTATGTGTGTGTGTGTGTGTGTGTGTGTGTGTGTGTGTGCATGTGTCTAGGAAATGACACAATCTAGATTATATTATTGCTTATGAAATAGTACAACCTGGAAAAAAACTAGGGCATATTAATGCTATAGGATAAGATTAGTTTTACATTGGAGGGTAAGGACAAAAAAGAGCAATAAAGACAGAGTTCTATGTTTATAGAAAGCACCTGGGCTAGGAATGCAGCAGTGCAAAAGAGCATAACCAACCAGAAGACCTCAGTCCTTGACTATAACTTCCCTTAAGGACTGCACTGCATTTGCCATGCACCAAATCTGGTGTGAGGAGGGCAACTTTTCCCCTCCTTGCCTTCCAGGTAAAGCCTTGTAATTGCCAGTGTTTGGGACTGAAAAGTTACACACAGGTTTTTAGCCAGGGACCAAGCATTCCTCATTGCCTATCCTTGAAGATAGGAATATCGATTACCTGAAGTACAATGGTGTTCTCCCAGGACAATGCTACACTAAGAAAATGGAGAAACAGAAAAGAGTAAGTGAAAGAACTGATACACTTAGCTGGTAGGTAGTATCAGAAGCCTGTAAGCCTCTGGTGAATGTTGGAGAGTAGAGCTAAGGGGGGGGGGAAATGTAGATAATCAAAATTATGGGTAGTTTGTCTAGTATGTGCAAGAAATATTGTAGAACAATTTTTAAAGTTGTTAATGTCATTGTATGACAGTGTTTCTACAGATTTTTTCTTTAATTCCATTTGTTAATTAAAAATTATTGGAGACACTTCAGTTCTAACATTCACCCCTGATACTGACAATTGAAAAGGCAATGAATAGACATAAATTTTTGAAAAGGAGAATGGCATCATCAGAACTATGCTTTAGGAATCAGCCATATTTAGAACAGACAGGAGGAAAAGAAACAGGAACCAGGGGCACAAGATAGGATGCCACGTGTACAGTTCAGGAAAAGATGACAGGATCTGAAATAGAATAGTTACAAAAGAAATGGATGGTAGTATATAGGTACAGGATATAACCTATATAGTTTGATAGTTTAATTGGTCCAAGAATGAAAGATAATAAAAATAAAGAGGAAATGCAATAAAAGATCTGATTTTAGAGGCTTGAGTTATTTCCTGATTCTAACATTTATTAGGTGTGTGACCTTGAATCAATCTTATGCTTTTCTTAGTCTTAGTTTCCTCATCAATAAAAAGAACTGATTATAACAAAGAGTTGCAGGATTTGTTATGAAATCTAAATATATCATGAAAAACTCAGTAAATGTTAGTGTGTGTGTGGTATGCTATATATCATAGCAATGGATACTTTTTTTTTTTTTTTAAATTGAACCCAGGAATTGAACCCAGGCTGCAGCATTGACAGCACTGAAGCCTTAAGCCACTACACCACCAGGGAACTCCCTAGCAATGGATACTTTGATGAGGTTATTAATTATATTTTAAGAAAATATGATTATTTCTAGAATTCTGAGTTTTTGCACAGTATAAAAACAACCATAGTTCAGTGAATGATGAAATTCTATGCATTGTGCATTCTGCAAAAAAATCACAAATGTTGATACTCAGGTTTTCAAGCTCAGATATTCAAGTGTAATAGATTACACTTATTAAACATAATTTTTTGTATTTAAATATACATTTTGTGCTTATAGACATTTTGGCATATTGAGTTCTAAATTGTTCAATCATAAGCTAATTTAAGATGAAAATACCCAATTGTGAATGAAGATATAAAAATGCAGGTGCATTAAAAAGTAACATTGGGCACTGCATGTTGCCAACAAAGTTATTTTGCTCATCAGCATGTTTTTGTATTTAAAAAATTGGCCTGCAGACTCTGTGATCATTGTATTGATCAGGTGCCCTGTATGAGTAATGTATACATGAGGAATAAGTAGCCATGTAGTAAGTAAATGTGACATGCATTTTTATATTGACCTCTACTGAGAATATAATCTCTCTACAACATTATTTTTGCTGGGATAGTTCTGCTTTATTAGTGAAAATGCTGTGCTACATGTGTAGCAAAGTATTATGACTTTTTCTGACTATCCTTCAAGTCTGCAGTCCCTTCATGAAATGTCACATATATAATTTAATATAATCTTGAACCTTTATTCACACTACTGTATAAGTGACCGATAATCATTCGATACTCCTCTTCTTAGTATAAAACTGTGATTATAAACTATTTGATTGTGAAAGTTAGAAATAAGATGAAGATACAGATAAAACAAGAATGGGAGAATGTTGAAATCTGTTAAAGGTGATAGACATGAATATTACATTATATTGACTTTGTATAGATTTGGGATTCGATTTTAAAAAGTGAAAAAAAAATAGTATTGACTTTGGAATCAGTTAGATTTAAATTCTGCTTTGGTGTTTGTTAGTGACTAGTTCTATGACCTTGGATGTATTTCAATGTTTTTAACCCTCAATTTCTTTATCTGTAAAAGGGAGAATAATATTCCTTTATGGAATGTGACTATAAGGACAAACTGATAACATTTTTCATAATCTAAGCATAGTTCTGAGCCAGCATTTTCCAATATGGTGTTTTGATTTGGTTTGGTGTGTGTGTGTGTGTGTGTGTGTGTGAATTAGAAAAATTTTCCCTCCTGAAGACAGCTTTTTACTATCTGTCAGAAAACAAAACCAAACCAAACCAAATATATTATATATAAATTTATGGGAAATGGTGATGTTAGAAGATCCAGAACTCACCTCCTCTACTGGACACAACAAATTTTAGACCGATATATGGAACATTTTCCTCAGAGAAAGACCTGCAAGTGGGATGAACAGAGCTACCACAATAAAGGATAAAAGGGCAGCATTGAGACAAGTAAGAGAGGTACAGGCATAGCCTCAACCCCAAAACAAAACAAAACAAACAGCAATAACAAAAAACTTCCATCTCAACATGTATGGAGATCCACAATTAGAAGGTATCTCAAAAGTACCAAACTTTACTCTGAGGAGCAAGGAGTTTGTGCTTCACCCTAACTCTTACATCCTGCCCAGAAGAGACAAGCTCCCAAAATCGCTGGCTTTGAAAACCAATAGGGATAATGCTCAGGGAAACCATGGAAGTACAGGGGACAGAGAACAGGCTCTTAAAGGGTTCATGCACGGACTCAATCGCCCCAGGACACGGTGCAAAGAAAAAAGAAAAACAGTTTGAGAAGTGCCTAAACCATATGTAAAGGAGACTCACTTAATCTAAAGCATCTGCCAGAGAGGCAGGAAACTTCTCTGGGGACAGAGACCCTGGCAAGTGCCATTTTTGTGATCTCATTCTACCTTGCTAATGCTGTCACCGACAGGCACCATTTTGGAACTCTTCCTTTAACCTGCTAGAGCAGGTGGGAGCACGCCACTGAAAGCCACACCCACCTTCGCATGAAGGCCGCAAGCCACAAGGGAGCCAGGTGGGAGAGACCGGCCCACCCCCTTGCTGCAGCCACAGCCACCATGGCTGGCAGGTGTATGCATCACACACAGAGGATGCCCTTTGAGTGCCTGACCCTGGTGTCCAGGGAGTATGGTGCTTCTTTAAGGTCACTTCTTCAGGCCTGGGAGAGGTAGTCACTTTGCCTGACACATGCGTGCGTGCACACACACACACACACACAGGCAAAACGAGGAGATAGAGAAATCTGTTCCAAATGAAAAAAATATGACAAAACCTCAGAAAAAGGCATTAATGAAACAGAGATAAGCAATCTCCCTGATGAAGAGTTCTAAGTAATGCTTGTAAAAATGCTCACCAAGGTCAGGAGAAGAATGGGTGAATACTGAGGTCTTCAACAAAGACAGAAAATCTAAGAAAGTTCTAAACAGAGGTTCTACATAGAAGTTGAAGAATAGTAACTGAAGTAAAAAAGTACGTGAGAGGGATTCAACAGAAGACTGGATGGAAGCAGAACAGATCAGCAAGCTGGAAGCCACGGCGGTGGAACTCACACCAACAGCGCAGAAAAAGAAAAGAATTTTAAAAAGTGAAGAGAACTGAAGGGACCCTTAGGACAACATCAGCAACAAACAAACAAAAACATTTACAGTATAGGGGTCCTAGAAGGAGAAGAGAGAGAAAAAGGGCCAGAAAATGTACTTGAAGAAATAATGGCTGAAAACTTTTCAAATCTGGTGAAGGAAACCGACATCCAGGTCTAGGAAGCCCAGACGCTCCTCACTAAGATGAACCTAAAGAGATCCACACCAAGACACTTAATAATTAAAATGTTACATTGTCTAAGTCATGGAGTATCTTAAAAGCATTCCTCTATCTATACAACTCATTTACTAACAGTCATAAATGTCCTTACCTGCTTTACATCAGTTGAAAAGGGGTTCTGATTTGACAAACGCAGGGAGAGAAGAAAGAACATTATACACCTTAGATAAATTAAGAAAATAAAACAGGCAGACCCTATTCCTTGTCCCCAAGGAAGTTGTTTCAGCTTCAATTTCAAGAGAAGTGTAACTGTAGATGGTAGTATGTGTGCTTTAATAGCCGGAGTGGGACACCGACCTGTAGGCGTTTACACTCCTCGATGGCATTCCTTCAGCACTTAGTGTTTATCTTGCACTATAAGCATGAGTGAGGCATGCTAAATTATGATTAAATAATCAAAACAGTACTGTAGGTTAGTATATAGTTATCAGTATGGTAGGCGAGTCAAATGGGTAGGAGACTCTTGACTTAAGTATAATATTTATTGATTCTGGTACCAATGTCTAATGACTTCAGCAATAACCTGCCATGGAAAACAAGTGAGAAATATAAAAGTATTAATAATTCAAGATTTATCTTTATTTTTCCTATGCCAGAATTCTTGTCTCTGTTTTTTTCCACACAACTCACCCTGGTCTCTTGATGTATATTTTCCTGTATATAGCACAAACTATTAAGCTTTAAGGTCAACACCTATTTTATTTGTATTATATATTTCAGGAGAATTATAGACTGCCTGTCTTTTAAAACACAGGTTTGAATAAATTGCAACTTATTTTGTTTCTTGATTTTTTTTCCCTTTCAAATGCTGTTTTTCATACTTTGGCTTTTCCCCCCCTTTAGTCATTTTGAGCATAGTCAATAAGGCAGATCTAGACAAAAAGCATCTGGTATCACAAAAAACCTTAAACGAGCTCTAGAGTGTTTTCTTCTCCAAGTTTCCTAGTCGTCTATCAAATGTAAAGTAATTTTGTAATGATATGCCACTCATTTTAATAGATACACCAATGCTGTAAATAAAAATTGAAATATTTTGAACACTGGGCAACAAAATGGATGGACCTTGAGGACATCATGCTAAGTGAACTAAGCCAGACAGAAAAAAAACAAGAACCATGTGACTTTATTCATATATGGAAAATAAAACTTAAAGCAACAAATAAACAAAAAGTCATGGACACAGTTAATAGTTTAGTGGTTACCTGGGGGGCAAGTGGGGAGGGATTGGGACAGGAGGGAGGGGGTAGGACTTGAGGGAGGGGGAGTCAAATACATGGTGATGGAAAGAGAATTGACACTGGGTGGTGAATACATACTGCAATCCATAGATGATGCCCTGTAGAACTGTACACCTGGAACCTACATAATTCTTGTTAATCAATGGCACCCCAGTAAGTCTAACAACAACAAAAAATTAAACTGTTTTCACTTTTTTTTTCACTTGAGATGCTAACCACATATGGAGTGACCGGGCTACTCACACTTCTGCCCTGATGAATACAGATTGGATATTCCTACAGCCCCCTCCTTAGGTTCAATAATTTGTAAGAAGTGCTTGTAGAACTCAATAAAACACTTCACGTATATTTATTGGTTTATTTTAAAGGATGCAGTTCAGAACGGCACAGACACATGGACGTGAAGTATGGGTGAAAGTCTGAAAGGGAGGTATAGAGCTTCCATGCCTCCTCCAGGTGACCTACCCTCCCTGCATCTCAACGTGTTCACTAACCTGGACGCCCTCTGAACCCTGAAGTTTAGGGATTCCTATGGAGCTTTCGTTAAGTAGGCACGATTGATTGAATCATTGATCATTGGTGATTAACTCAACTTCCAGCCTCTTTGCCCTCCCTGGAGGTCAGAGATTAAGACAGAAAGATGCAAACCTCTAATAATGCCCTGATCTTCCTGGAGAGCAACCTCCTCCTGAAAAGCTACCTTGGGGCCACCTCTTGTCAGCTCATTAGAACAAAAGGTGCTCTTATCACACTTATCACTCAGGAAATGCCAAGGGTTTTAGGAGCTCCTGTCAGGAACTAGGGACAGAGAGCGACTATTTTTCTATGATATTATACATAGTAACGATGTTAAGACAGGAAGGGGACATGCAGATCTGCCTTCTCACTGTGTAGATGAGAAGCAGTGGGCCAAAAGCTAAGGGACTTGCTGAGAGCAAAGCCTGAATTCCGTTTCTCCTGATGCTAAGGGCTACATGTGTCATCTTGAGAATCTTCTTTTCTATGAGTGCACAGCTGCTAATATTCCTATTATTCCTGATTCATGTGTGAGTGCTCCAGATATTCCATTTGCCTTCACTACTTACCTTTGCTTTGCTTTGATAATGGAAATACATTTATATTTGGCTGGCTTGTTAATCCTCTTAAAAATTTTTGTGGACATAACCCCAGTGATATGCTAGTCAGCTAGAATTTACCTGTAGCTAAATATACTCTAGAAACAAAGAGCAATCTCAGCGGATAATTTCCTTATTAGGTGACATTAAATAAAAATCAATTGTTCCTTTTTTCTATTAAATTTAATAAAAATCTTCATTTTACTTTGACATTTTGTCTTTCCATTTCCAGGTTTTAAAAGGTTAGAAATAGCAATATTTCCCTTCTCAACATTTGCCCATTTATAAAGGCCATATACTGCTTATAGTCGAGTCAACAGTACCAAAATCATCACAGATTTCTATCTAGTGTTCATTAAGTCTCTGGTTTTGAATGATGCTTTAAGGTTTAACAATGTTTAACAATAAAAACCTGTAGAGCACAGTCTCTATGGGTTACTATCATATTAAATATATACTTAGTATGGTATTAAAGGTAGGTCAGTTTACTCCTTAGTAATTCGGAACCAGAAAACAAGTAGTTGATGCAGTTAACTTCGAAGTAAACAAATGCTTTGTGATTTAATTAGATTAATAGCTTGGAAAGGAAGTTATGAGTTTGAGACTCTTGTGAATAAATTTAATGTTTTGTTTTTTTTTTCTCTTTAGAAAATGAACTATCCTTATTTAAGAATAGAAATAAAAATCTTAAAAATATTACAATCAACAAAAACAAAGACCTATATTAAAAATATTGGTGGGGGTTCCCTGGTAGTGTACTGGCTAGGCTTCAGCACTCTCAACATCATGGCCTGGGTTCAATTCCCAGCCAGGGAACTACCCCCCAAAAATATATTTTTTGGCATATTCAAATAGCAACTTCTAATATATTCACAAAACAAAGAAAATTGTGTGTTAAGGTGTATATTTGTATGAGTTACACACACATACATATGTATTTGTTGACATGTAGAAAGTGGGATAAATACATAAATGTGTGTACACAGTTATACACACATGTTGGTGTCATATACCTGTGTACATACATATGTATATAGAGATTTATGACCTTTGTCAATCTCTTTTTCAAAAATCACCCATATGACTATCATGTTAACAATCCCCTGTTTGTGGTTTCCTTTATGAGAGAATAGTCATGTCAAAAGATTTTGGTTTGATTTACTGATGGGAACATAGCAAATTTAATGCTTTTCTGCCAAATGCAGTAAAAGGACATTGATATCTAAATTGATAAACTGTGATTATTTTAATATGTATGCACTGGTTTGATTAAAATAGAATTTTTAAAAATTTAAATTACTTTGGTTTAATTTAATTATTACCCCACAGGAGGACTGAGGTTGTAACTAGGGAGAGGGTCCTTGGAGGGTGGGCTTTTGGTGTCCTGGAAGTTTTCATTTCTTGAACTAGGTGGTACTTATACAGGTGTTTACTTTATAATTATTAAAAACTAAACAGTGATTTTACTCTATAATTATATTTCAGAATAAATTTTTTTAAGTGTAAAAAACAATCCCTTTGGCTAAACTACACAAAAAGAAAGAGGAATGCTACTTCCCCAATTACAGGCATCGCTGGCATCTGTAAAAACTCGCAGTTACATTCTTCTCCACGTCACGTGTCTTACTTCTTTCCGTTTTCATTTTGTTTGGGTTCTAACCCCAGGTGATTAACCAGCCCCGCAGCTTTCTTTACTATCTGCCCGTGAATCTTTTTTTTTTTTTTTCTCTCTCTCTTTGGTTTTGCTCAGACACATTTTAACTCTGTGCCACTAAACTTCAGTATTCATCTTTTATCTGTGGATAGTGCTTTATTCCTATTTTTCTGTGCTTCCAGTATTCACAAACCTATTATATTCAAAGTAATTATTAACTGGGCTTGGCATATCACTATGACAGTCTTTAACTATCCAGATAACATGATTCTAGTGTGATTTTATTTCATTTTACATTATTTTATTTTTAATTTTTTTCTATTTTTTCATATAAACAGGATTATTGATGTGGAAGTATTACTACTCTGAAAATAGAATATTGTAGGTTGCTAGAAATTTTCCAAGTTTTTAATTTGTATAGCAATGGTTAAGATACGAAAGTTAGGTGGGAAGGTTATACCAGGCATTCATTAAGTCAGTATTTATATATCTTAGTGATGATTCTATAGGAACTTTTTGTTATTAGTTAATCTGAAATAAATAATCCAAATCCTAGAAAGTCTGGAACTTTATGGTTCATGAAAGAACTTGAAAGTTTTATGTAATTGTGGAATTGCCAAAATAAATATGGTGAATTTCATGTACAATTGAATTTCCTACAGTATACATAATCTATAGGTCCACTCTATTGGACCTAAAATATAGTAATCTATATTTTAGAGATTACATTGAATAAAATTGAATACAGTCATCATGTCACTTGATTATATTCCAGAGAAGTATTTCAAATATTAACAAGATTCTGCACGTTTCTTGGTAAACTATAAAAGAGATCAAGCCTTTGTAGATATCAATTAAATATGCCCCTTTCTTTGCTGGTCTCAACTTTTTTTTTTTTTTTTATATTATCAGCTCAATAGAGTAAGGATTCAAAATAATTACATCCGCAATACTATTTTTTAAGACTTCAAATACCAATATGTACTAAAGAATATTTCAATTTTTAAACAAGATGGAATCCTTTTTTAGATTTATAATTTATATCTATTATTCCCAAAGAAAAATATATAATGCAAAGCATCATTAAAGTTGGTATTTCTGAGTAATAAGTTTTACAAGGAATCATAAGAAATGCATTAGTATAAGGGTAGAAAGGTAAATTTAAGAAAGATATTGAAGAACATTATGTTCTATGCCATAGGCAACAGAAAAAAAATGATTTGTTCTTTTTTTAAAGATTGTTTTTGTGGATTGTGTCAAAATGGTATTAACATATCATTTGGGATTCTATTGGAGTGGTATACAACTTTCTAAAAAATTGTCACCTTCAACTATGTTTTAATGAATTCCTTCATTTTGTTTCTTAAACGTACGCCAGGCAGAACCTATAGTTTTACCTTGACTTCATTGCATTAGAATTCCATAGCAAATTTAAATATTATCTTTCTAACCTTTATCAGGCTTTGGGGATTTGAAAGACTAGATACTCTTTTATTTTTCTCTCATTCCTACTACCTTGGATTGTAGGTGTGGGTAGAGTCAGGATTTGAAGCAGTGTCTTTCCTAATCCTCTTTGGAAAATATTTTCCTTATTTGGGGAAGGAAGAATAAATAGGGAATACAAAGGGTATTTTATAGAATTTTTCACATGTGTGTGATGGGGTTACAGAACATTTGCTCTGGTATTTATTTCTCTGATGTGTTCTGGTGTGATGGTGTCTGCATAGATGGTGGGTATGCTTTTAATTTGGGAGATGGCATTTGGACCTGCCCTGCTTCCTGACATCATTATGATCCATTCCAAGAATAGTAGCTGTGTCTGCCACTGGCCTTATCAGAACTACACAGTCTATACCAATTCCAAGTGAGATATTGTTGTTATGCTCTGACTTTACTCAATCTTTGCACTTCCTCATGTGGAGCCATTGAAATCTGTAAGGATTATAGAGTATGCTAAGACATATAGGGGAAGCTCTGTCTGAGATATACATCTTTCTCTTTCTTTCTTGTCTTTCTTGTCTTTCTTGTCTGTCTGTCTGTCTGTCTGTCTGTCTCTCTTTCTTTCTTTTCTTTCTGTCTTTCCTTTCTGTCTTTCTGCTGTTTATTATAAGTGTCCCACCTGCTGGGAACATCAGTTGAAGAGCAGGCCCCAGGCTTTATGTTCATGTGTGACAAAATTACCCAAAAGATACATCACATTCTCCTTAAATCCTTTTCACCATGATCTATTATGCTTCAGGAACATGACTGGTCTGATTCTATACGTTAGCTCACCAAGTAATCAATTAGAAAGTGAGCTGATAGTTTCCCCTTCTTGTAGACTCTTACTAGTTTGCTAGGACTGCTACAATAAAGTTACTTAAACAGCAGAAAGCTAGTTTCTCATAGTTTTAGAAGCTAGAAGTCTGAAATTAAGGTGTTGGCTTTTTCTGGGGCCTCTCTTCTTAACTAGTAAATGGCTGTTTCCTCTCTGTCTCATCGTCTTCCTTTTGTATGTATCTGTCCAAATTTCCTCTTCTTACAGGCGTACCAGTCATATCGGTCAGGGTCCACCCTAATGACATTATTTTCATTAATTACCTCTTTAAAGACTATCTCCTAAGAGTCACATTCTGAGGTACTGGGAGTTCAGATTTCAACATATGGATGAGGGGACACAAATCAGCACATAAAACAGATTCCTTTGAGGTCTGTGAATGAGTCTTTTTAAGTACCCCCTTACATCACTTTGTGAAGTTGAGGGAGCCACAGGGAGTATAGGAAAGATCTCCTTACCATGACCTCTGATCTCTGCACAGGTGAAAGTGACTGCTAACTTCCACTGTTCTTACCTCTCCAGATTCCTTACAAACACCCATAAAGCATAAGCACTGAGATTTAGTTGACCATACAATTATACTTCTTTATTTATTTTTGTTTAGTAAACTCAGAGGGAAGTGTATAATGCCAAATGTTGACAGGTTTCTTTATAATGTGAAAGTCTTAAGGACTCCTTATTTTCAAATTTTTGTGATCATTACCAATTCCAGGAAAACAAACATTTTCCCCTGTCTTAATATGCTAGCTATATCCAAAAGTCTTGTGCCAAAAGGACTGTATTAGAAGGATATTTGAACCTCATAGTATCAACATAAAGGCTAGAGAAATGATCAGAAGCCAAATGAGCTGCAAAAACCTAGGAAACAAAAACTATAGAAATGCTTTTATAAACTATTGTGCTATATGATGAATTGGTGGTATAAATAAATATGGATTCCAAATATTTCTTCCCTTTCTGCATGCTTCTGTTTCAAGATTCAAATTCCAGTAACAGAACACATGTTTAAGAAGGCTTAGATGAGGTTTCATCCCTTTTTTCTGTCAAGTTAGTGAGATGAAAAAATTAGGTCCTTGGTATCTGCTGTGAGTAACACACTAGGTCTCCGCCCCCTCTCCAAATGGCAATACAACATGGCGGCAGTAATTTCTCCAAAGAAAGATGGCAGCAGTGCTTGAGGAAAAACAAAACAAAACAAAACAAAACAAGGGTGCCAAATGACTACTAAAAATGGATTGGGAGAGTGAGAAATCTTTATCAATTGTCCATGTTTAAGTCACTCTTCAAATATTGTATTGTATTGAAAGCTACAGTGATACAGCAATTGGTGGCCAGGAATGCTATCCCCCACAGGTCTAGCTGTTGTGCTTTCATTGCCTGTACTGCTTAGAGAGCCTTCCACTTTCTTAAACGGTTCTTGTAGAAATTATAGACATAACTGAAAAAGCATGACCTGTATTAACACGTCAACAAGCAGGATAAAGTGATGAAAAAACACTCATCGGAAAGTGGAGATGCATTTTCCGTTTGAATCACAAAGGATACATGACAGTAAAAAGTTGTCTATTTTAATAATGCATGTCTAGTTTGCTAATATAGAACTATTTTGTTGGTGAAGGTGATAATTACAGAGTTAAATTAAAAATATATATATTGGCCTGAGGGACATGGAAAATGTAGTCAAAGACATTCTTATCCTGTTAAATTTGAAAATAAGCATATAATCCCTTGAGGTCTGGGATCATGTGAACTACACTGGAGAACTTGTATACGAGGGCTGTCCAGAAAGTATCCAGCCATGTAATAGGAAAAATAGAGGCATTTATGGCTATTTTTTCCCAAACATTCCTCTGTTTAGAACATAGTTATTTCACCATTGCCACAGAGTTTTTTGTTTGTTTATTTTGTTTGATTTGTTAATTTTTTTTTTTTTTTGCATACTCTGTCACTATGGTGGTGAGGACATAAATAGTTTACAACCCTTACTAACTCATATATGGCTTCTCAGTAGCCATTGCCATGTATAACTTGTGAATATTATAACTGGGTTTGCATGACCAACTGATACAAAATTTTCTGGACATGGCAATTTACAGGGCTAATAAGGCTATGAGCTGGGATTAGGATCAATGCAGAGAAAAACATTTCTTAAATCATTCTCAAATTTTGAAACTTTTTTGTACCAGCTTCAAAACAAGAACATAACGTTTTTCTTTCAATAGAATAATAATTATGCCAGAAAAAAATAGATTGCCAAAATTGCTAACAGGAAAAGTTTTTGTGTTCATCAACATTTCCACAATGAATTGCTTCATACCCACCTGGAAGATATTCCACACTACATTCTCAGTATGGAGTATAAAATTCAGAGTTAAAGTCTGAAGTCTATTTGTGGCTCTATATAGAACAAACTGGTTCTCATTCAAAAGAGATTAATCCCTTAAGAATTCGCATAGCTCCTGAAAGTGAAATAATATATTCCTTTTAGATGAAAGTTTTTCTTTTACTTGTATTGTAAAATCTTTAACTGTGGTACATTCCTTAATATTGTAAACTTGGTAAATTTAGGAGTGAGATAAATTTTTATTGTTCTGTAAGAGAGAATCTTTTGTTCCAATATTCTTCAGATCCTCCTTAAGTAATTTAACATATTACTTTCTAAAATAACTGATTAGTCCATGCACATAATATGCAGAGCCCAAAGTGTTGTATGATGGGGCTGTACCCAAAGTTAAAGTAGAAACCCGAATGCCAATTTATTATTTGTAGAACATAACTACAATTGACCCATGAACAATGTGGGGTTTAGGGGAACTGAACTTCATGTGGTCAAATTCATGTAAAACTTTTGACTCTTCCAAAACTTAAGTAAACTTGTTATACATGGGATTGGTTCCAGGACCCACATGGATACCAACACTCAAGGATGCTCATTCTCTTGAATAAAATGGTGTCAGCACTGTTCAGCTTTTTGGCTTCCCTGGGCCACATCGGAAGAAGAATTGTCTTGGGCCACACATAAAATACACTAACAATAGCTGATGAGCTAAAAAATGAGGTCAGAAAACAATCTTATAATGTTTTAAGAATTTGTGTTGGGCTGCATTCAAAGCTGTCCTGGGCCACAGTCTGGACATGCCTGGATAGATCATTTCATGCAGTTGCCTGTTGCATCCAGGCCCAACTGCAAATTGAAAACAATACAGATAATTATTGAAAAAAATTATGTGTAAGTAGGCCTGTACAGTTCCAACTTGTGTTGTTTAAGGGCCAACTGTAATTTTATTCCTATGTTAGAATCACTTGTGTTACCCTGATTAGCACATGATTTTTTTTAAAAGTAATAATAACAACTATCTCTTTTGGATAGTTTTGGACCACTGTGTTATGGTAACCAGTCTATGTAGGCTAATATAAGTGTAGGAGGTTTATTATTATAATAATCAATATTCTTATTCTGCAGAAGACACAGAGGGACTAAGAAAGCAATTTCTCAAGTTTTAGTAGCAAATGTGTTAAGAACACCCAGATTTACCTGCACAAAGAGCTATTACTAGGCTTCACTATATTTAAAAAAGTCCTTACCACTGGGATCAGAAATACTCAAAGTCAGTTAATTATAATTTGTTTGCTTTTTCTACTTTCTAGAGTTATTTTTTAATTGTCAAATTTATTGGGGTGACATTAATTAGTAAAAATTACATAGTTTCCAGTTGTAAAATTCTATAATATTCTATCTTTGTGTTGCATTATGTGTTCACCAAAAAGAGTCAGTTTTCCTTCCATCACTGTATGAAGGTTGGACAATTAATTTCACAAATTCATCCTAGAAAAAGTGCTCCATACCTCACTGCTGAATATCACTATGGTCACCTTTGAAGTACTCCCTTGGGAAGCTATGCACTGACACTAACATTTAGTCCACCCTTCAAAGCAATTTTGGAACTCTTTCTCTGGAATAGCCATCAGAGCTCTCATCATCCCCCAAATCTGACAATTAAGTTCACAAACTTGCCACCATATGCTGTACAAACTGTACAAACAACTCAGGAAGGTATCATAACTTTGGCAAGGTACAACAACAGCCCTAATGGCCTTTCCAGAAAAAAGTTCCAAAATTGCTTTGAAGGGTGGACTAGGTGCTGGCATCAGCGCGTAGCCTCCCAAGGGGAGTAGTTCTAAGGTGACCTTAGTGATATTAAGCAATGAGGTATGGAACACTTTTTCCAGGATGAGTTCAAGAAATTAATTTTCCAACCTCGTGTATTTGACTCCCCGTTTCTCCTCCCCCACTTACCCTCAGGTAACCACTAAACTGTTGATTGTGTCTATAAGGTCTCCTTTCTTTGTTGCTTTCAGTTTTATATTCCACATATGAGTGAAGCCATATGGTTCTTGGTTTTTTTTCTGTCTGGCTTATTTCACTTAGCATGATGATCTCCACGTCCATCCATGTTGTCGCAAATGGCAATATTTCATCTTTTCTTATAGCTGAGTAATATTCCATTGTGTGTATGTACCACAGCTTCTTTATCCAGTCATCTGTCGCAGGGACCTTTGGTTGTTTCTATGACTCTGCCATCATGAATAGTCTGTGATAAACATTGGGGTTCAGATATCTTTGCAGACTAAGGTTTTCAATTTTGGGGGGGTTAGATACACAGAAGGGGGATTGCTGGCTCCTATGGTAACTTTAGTCTTAATTTTTGAGGAACCTCCATACTGTCTTCTATAGTAGTTGTACCAGTTTGCACTCCCACCAGCAGTGTACCAGAGTTCCTTTTTCTCCACATCCTCTCCAGCACTTGTTACTCCTTGTCTTGTTGTTCTTTTTTTTAATTCATTTTTATTGTTAGACTTATTGGGGTGACATCTGTTAGCAAGGATTACATAGGTTTCAGGCATACAATTCTACAGTGCATTGTCAACTTGATGTAAATATAAGGTGATGGAAAGAGAAGTCACATTAGGTGGTGAACTTATTATATATCCTTGTCTTGTTAATAACAGCCATTCTCACAGGTGTGAGGTGGCGTCTCATTGTAGTTTTGATTTGCATTTCTCTAATAGCTAGTGAAGTTGACCATTTTTTAAATATATCCCTTGGCCATACCTTCTTGAGAGAAGTGTCTGTTCAGGTCCTCTGTCCATTTTTTAATTGGATTTTTTCTTTTTTTGTTGTTGAGGTACAAGTTCTTTATATATGTTAGATAGTAGCCCCTTATCAGAGGCATTATTTGCAAATATTTTCTCCCATTTGGTTGGTTGTCTCTTTGCATTGCTAATGGTTTCTTTTGCTGTGCAGAAGCTTTTCAGTTTGATATAGTCCTATTCATTTTTGCTTTTACTTACCTCGCCTTTGAGATCAAGCTCATAAAGTCATCCTTGAACTCAAGGTCTACAAGTTTACTACTGATGTTTTCTTCTATACAGTTTATTGTTTAGGGTCTTATGTGGAGGAGTATAATCCATTTTGAGTTAATTATGGTATATGGTGACAGTCACAGTTCAGATTCATTAATTGCATGTTGTTTTCCAATTTCTCAGCCCCATTTACTGAAGAGGCTTTCTTTTCCCCATTGTATGTTTTTCACTTCTTTGTCAAAAATTATCTGTCCATGTATTTGAGAGTTTATTTCTGGGTTTTCAATTCTGTTCCATTGGTTTGTGTGTCTGTTTTTCTGCCAATACCAAGCTATTTTGATTATTGATGCTTTGTAGTATAGATGGAAGTAACGAAATATGATGCCTCCAACCTTATTAGTTTTTGTAGGATTCTTAATGATTTATATTTTACTGTTCTTTCTGGGTGAGCCAAAATTCCTCATGATTGTATATTTCATTAATCATATTTATACATTCAAATGAATCATAGTAGAGTACCCATAGTCTGTGAGACAGCCTTCTTCTTCAAATGACTTTGAATGTCAAAACTTTCATATGTTAACTTTTTGCCCTGTCTCTCACTAGCACTTAAATCTGAAGATACCCTTAGAAAAGGAGGGGGAAATTTACTTTTAATATTTGGTTTCTCTCCCAAAATAGAGCTCTAGATTTTTTTGAACATACATATACATATAGTCATATACATATACATACTGCATTTGAAAAAGTATTTTCAGTATATATGTTTGTCTCTTACCTATTTTAAGAAATAAATTTAAGAAATTAAAATCTCATCTGAACCTTTAGGATTCCAAGTCATCTAAAGTCTATATAAGGTAAGATGAAAGAAAATTTTATCTCTGAAATGAAATTTATCTCTTTTATGAAAAAGAATAAAATGAGAAATATACTCAATTTTACTGATAATATCTGAGTCTTCCGGGAATGTTTATATAATAATAAAGATTTTTCAAATAATATATCCTCAAATAGACTTGAAAAACCATTTATTATCTTGTCCACAACTTTACATGAACATTCTCACTTTATAATTACCTGACTTAATATTCTGAAGTTTCATTCAAAGATGTATTCTATCTGGCATAGTGAATATACGATTCCTATCTCTTAACTCTGTGCAAACCATTGGCTTTGTCCTAGTTTGTGAACTCACCATATTCTGCATTTGCATATTCATTTCTGCCTCCAAAATCTCACCTTCAAGGTGAAATTTCATACAGAACATTTTTCTGTAATTCTGACACTTACTATCTGCATATATGAGGGCTGTCCAGAAAGTACCCAGCCATGTAATATGAAACATAGAGGTGTTTATGGCTGGGTTGTATCCAGATAGCCCTTGTATTGGGTTTGAATATTTAAAAATTGTCACTAAATTACAAATGGCAAGTAAGAAATCACTACATAACTTTGTTCTGGAGACCCCATTTTTATTCAATATCAGAGGAAAAATATATAAAAGATCTCACAAGTGAAATGTTTTTTTAGATACAAAAGAAACAATTACTGGTCAGTTCAGTCACTTTGCAATAAATTCTCAGTAAATTCAGCATTCAAAAGCCTTGTCAGGGCTCCTTTTCTATTCTCTCAAGCATTCTCTTGCTCTCTTCTTGCTAAAATGGTTCTAATGCTAGGCTGATCAGCTTAAAATGGGACAGAAAACAATGGTACTGACCCAATTCAAATGGTACGTGTGGTCACTAGAGCCACTGGGCTAAATTCCAGGTGTCAGGAGGCTGACCATGGTACTTCTGGTCAGCCTACTATAAGCACAGTACGCCATGTACCTTCAGGAGACAGAGGTCTTTACTTTGGTCACTATCCCCCAGGCCTTGACATTTTCACAATAAAGAGTTTGATATGGCCTGATTTCATGGCCCTACGCTAGAGTCTGACATGTTTTATCCCACCTATCATTTGGAGCATTGTTCTAGCCCTAATTGGATGGAGATTATGTTAGCTTCTGGTCTTGAGATGTTTGAATTCACTGACCCCATTTACTCCCCACAGTTGTACCAAGCCAAGGCTTTTTAGTACCTCATATCTCCTTAAAAATTGACTCAAGTCATCACAAGAGGGCTCTTTTGCATGCTATGAAGAGATCGTATGTTCATCTTGCATGACACAGTTTTAAATTTTGCAGCTCTATGATTGATGAAGATTGTGAGGAAGTACAGTATTTGGATGTTTTCTGAACCTTTTTGACACAACTAGCAATTTTATTGGGGTCTCAATAATCTTAACTCTATTTTAACAAAGTCTGAAGTGATGCAGATATTAGATCCAATCTCAATCTGGAAGCATGCTCGCACTAAAATGTCTCCCCTCCTCTCCGTGGGAGCAGTGCTACTTCCTCTACTTCCTTTTCTTATCTGATGGGAACTTCCTTTATACCATTTCCCTGTCTTCTCTACACTAGTCTTTATTTTAAATTGTTCTTATTTAAATAGCTCTTGATAGAGAGCTTTTGAAATTTAGAAAATGCTTGACCATTCAATCATAGTACAATTTTAGGACTATCATATGTTTAAAGATTTTTTTATTAGAAATTTGATTCTTAAACTTTAATTTCTTATTTATCTGTACCATGTTGTATTAATAATATGAAACCAAAGGCTTGTTTTGACTATACACAGGATTAACTTATAGAGTGAGGAATGAAAAAGACATTAATATATTTTAAAATCATTTTTTAATCATTTCATGGCATGTACATGCTGTTTTGCAGGAGAGAGTTAACTGTCATTTCATTCACCAATATCTATTGACAACTTATCTATTGACAACCTACTATCTGATCAAGGTGCCACACCTTGATCAGATAGTAGATTTTAAATGCCTTATGGGTAAATACGATAAAGATGGGCAGTTATTATAGATAGTCATAAAATCTTAAATTCTAGAATATTGCTCTTCTTATCTACGGTCACAACAAACATATCAAAATTATTTTAATAACCTCCTAATATTACTGAATTTATTTTGTCCTGAAACAATTCTTCACAGATCAGCAGAATAAATATTAATAATCATGGGACTTCATCATGTCATGTTGTTTCTTACTAATCTTTAATTTTTTTCATTGTGATTATAATTAAAACCTAAATTCCTACCATGACCTAAAAGGCCCAAGATGCACCAGATTTGATATCTATGATTCAATCCGAGTAATCAGTGCCTAATATCCCACATTTTTCTTCACTTAAGGTTCAAACAGTTAAAAGAGAGACAAAGTAAGTACAAAGCGGATTAAAAATATCACATTTATTATTGATACTGACTAAGTTGTCATATATGTGTTGCACCTTTTATTCAAGTGAACTTACAAATATTTTCTTCCAAAATTAGACTTAACCACTTGGTAATATTCTCAGTTATACAATGACAGGCCAAACCCATGGAAGGCCAGCTTGTGAAACTCTTATCAGGGAGGAGCATAGGACATTGCTCACTTCTTGAGAGCCATCGCAGAGATAAAGAGAAAGAAAGAGGTCAGTTGTTTTGTGATTATTCCTTTGTCCTTCTGCAAGAGCATAATTAGTGCATCATAGTCTTTTATGTCCCATTTTACAAAAATATGAAACCAAAAGATTCCCTTTAATGTTCCTCAGAAAAATTTTACATTTCTCTATTTTCTGTTGTTACTCCACTGTCTTTAAATTTCTTGAACACATGTTCTTTCTTTCTAGATTCTTATTCAATAGGCTGTTCTCTCTGCCATCTTCATCTAGTCATCTCCTGCTTATTCTTCAAATCTCAACAGACCTTCCACTAGCTACTCCATTAACATGCTATTGTTTCTTTATATTATTTGCCATAGTTTGAATTTATATATTTGCATAGCTATTTAATTAAAACATGTGTATCTTCCAATGCACTCTAGATTTTATGGTGTCAAGGATAGTGATATATGCTATATATTTTACCACAGAACCCATCAGTGCTTGCCATAGAGGAGCTAGACCAAGTGTTTAATAAATATGTGTTGTCTAGAATGAGAATTAAATTGATACTTTTGTATTAGCTTGCATCTGTTGAAATACTTGCATGGTTTCCAGATTGATACTGAACCACACACTTTAGAAATATTAACTAGATTCTTAGGGAAGTGTGTGCTACAGATATGCTAATAATATAAATGAAGCTAGCATTTTTGTAAGGCCTTCAATGTTAGGTCAGTACAGTTGTTGAAGTGCATGATAATTGGAAGCTAGCTACTTCAATGCCTTAATAATGCAATCAGAGCATTTATTTCTTCACATTTACAAAACTCCAGGAGTCTGTCTATAGTTTTCCATCTGCATTTACTATCATCTCTAATATATCTTTTAGCTCACCCTCAGATTAATTATAATGGTCTTAAACGAATACTCGTATTGGCAGCACCAAAGGATACTAACAGTACTGTAGGTATGTTTAAGGCTTTTATATTAGTTTTTAAAGAGCTTTGAAATCCTGAATTTTATTTTATCTTCAAACTCACTAGAGGTATGTAATAATATCTTGCTTAATATAGTTAAGAAAAATATAATTTGAGAAAGTGAAGTATCTAAATGAGGATATATAAGTAATAAGTGATGCCTATGGGTTTCAGATTCATATCTATTATATTCAAAATAATTGATGTTTCCACAACAATAATGCACTGATTGAATAGTCGCTCAGAAATGTGACTCCAGTCCCAAACTGCATCATGAGTGATTTCCTGTGAAGCATTTGAGAACCATGCTACTTTGCCCAACCGCGGTACACCCCACCATGACCACATAAGATGGCCTCTGGCTACTGTGTCAGCATTTTCAATGCCCTTATTTAAACTTTTTTAGGCAGATATGTTCCTCTTTCCATAAATTAGACTCTACAGTCCTAATTGTTTTCTGTTTCATAAAATCTGTTTTACAAAGGATGATCATTCAATAGTCTCTGTGCCCCACCGCCCGCCTCGCCCGCTCTCCTTCTTATATGTACGTGTGCACACTCATGCACATGAAAACTTATTCTGTTAAATGAAGTACAACTTCTATATGCATTTGGAGCCTCCCCTTCCAGTGACTTTACCAATTGTTACTCATCTATATTGTCCTTCCTATACTCATGACATGTATTAATATAAAAATCCAGTTTCTGCTATTAAGGATGCTAATAAATTGTTAAAGAGAAAAGATGGGTGTATTCAGAAAATTAAATACTGCAACAAAGAACCAAAGAGTCATAAAAATAATAAGAGCTAGATATAGAATTTAGACTGATGACGGTGATGAGAATGATGATGACAGGTAAGATTTAGTCAGCATTTAATAAATGAGATATACACTGTCCTGGGTGCTTTGCATAAAAATCTCATAACAATCTTACCAAAAAGCCTCTGAGGGTCAATATTTCAGAGGAGATAAGAGAAGTTGAGTCCTTGCTCGAGTAACACAGATAGTGATAAATCAAGTAAAAATTTCAATGCAGGTTTGTTTGACTCCTGAGGGTAATTGAATGAGTTAAAATGAGAAACTTGAGCCAATTTTAAAATTACATCATTTGTTCTGGAAGCTACCTAGAGGAGGTAGAAACTGAGAGGATCCTGAAAGGCATTCAAAATTTGGATTAATAGAGAGAAAGAGGGAGAGACAGAAGAAATAAATTCAGTGCGGCATTAGGGAGGTAAATATATTACTTCTGCATCTTAGCAGTCATCAGTCTTCCCTTGGTCAATAATTTCAGAGACTGGTGAAGGGTATGAGATAAAGATTTCCCTATAAATCCTGGTTTTAATATTCTCTGTGGCTAATTATGGTTTGGAATGAAGACAGAATGGATTTGAAAGATACTAGACTCTTCAGGATGATACTAAATGGACCACTTAGAAAAGACGCAGGAGAATTAAAACAATGTGAGAATATTCCTTTCTCTACCACTTACTGAATAAAAGCAAAAAGATAATAGATGTTTTCCAGTCCAGTGAAATGCCGGGAGCCTCTTGCCTAGTACTGACATATACATCATTCTGTCAGGACGGCGGCATTTCAGCACCTTGTGTATAACCCCCATAGATGCAGATAGAAATGTTTGTAACAAACAGTAGAAACAGCTCAGGTTAGTGAAACCTGTAGTTACTTGCTCACAAAATACTATCGCACTAAGAGTTAAGACATGGGTAATAAAAGAGTTCATGAAAGATTAGAAGTGATAAAGCTCTGCGTTCAACCTCGGCCTTCAATGCATCAGTGATTTATTTCCATCAGTAATAATGGAAGAGGCTGCCCAGATGGGGCTCTCAGGAAGAAATGCAGCAGCAATCAGCGTCTGCCTCAGATCTGGTTAGCAGCAAGGGAAAGTATTTCTTCTGTTTCTGTATCAGAAAATAAACCTACTTTCAAGGTGCTTTCTTGGCATTACCCAAGATGGAGATCTTACATAAAGTAAAAGAAGAAAGAAAATTTGGCAAAACCACATGCTATGTTGTAGTTTTATTTGCTTGTTTGTTTGCTTGCTTGCTTGCTTTTTTATGGAAAAAGAGAGAGAGAGAGAAGGTAAGTTGTTCTCTAAAATAAGTCCCAGCATACATGCCTGCATCCCCCCACACAAACCTTCCCCTCTCCAGTTCCTACTGGGAGGTAATTGCCCCAGGAATCTTTGCACCAGTGCTCCACAATGCTGCATAGGTTCTAAGTACTCATTAAACATTAAATACATTAAATGATTTTCCCGGTGAAGAATAAAGGTCCACACAGAGAAGGGTTGGTGGTAATACGACAGGCCTGGATATCTCAGATTGTACTACAGAAGAGAAAATGTGGGGCTCTAACAGTGCTTGTCACTCAGTCAGGCCACCTACCCGTGTTTGCCATCCTGCTAGTGAAGATTTTAAATGATCCATGGCTAGTGATTTTTGAAGGTATTACAGCCTAAGTTGTCTTATCTTTATGTCTCACAATCTCATTTAGTCTGTGTATGTATAGCAGCTGTGCCCTTTGTTTTTGTGCACAATAATGAATTTATTTGTTTCACCATAATGCCATGTGGTTTATGTGGTTTTTCTTTTGAGACAGGGAGGTGTACTCTTTCGTAACAGCCCTGGGTAACTTTGATCTTAATTTAAGAATCTATTAAGAGATAGAGATGGGGGACTATTCGACAACATCCATACATTTACCTGTTGCCCTCAGATACAACTATTGAATTTCCAAACTACCATCCCAGTGTGGCAAACAACCAGCACATTTTGGTGGGGGGGGTGTTTTGTTTATATAATAAAATCTAGATTAGATCATGCTCTGTTAAATTAATCTAGTTTATTCCCATAAAATTTAGAAATTATTTGGAATAATAGTACAAAGAATAATACAAAGGTTAGGGACAGGATTATTGAAGAAAATGGATGTGAATCACAGAATTGGAGTAAATAAATATTTTTGTCACCTCTGGGAAAAATCAAGCTGATCCAGGCAGTGGGGCTGTGCTCTAGCCGTAAAGACGAGAGGGCTGAGGTTGTGTGAAAGAGGCTGATCCCATTTCTTTGAGCCATCAAATGTTATCATATCCTGTTATGGATCATGCATTTGTTAGAATATGTGTATCTATGTAGATGAAAAAGAACATTATATCTCTAACTTCATGGGTGATTACCCTGGGAGGAAAAGTTATAATTAAAGTAATGCCACAGATAATGATGTCAATGGTGAGTGTTTCAGGCTAATCTGTTTGGATGTACCAAAATGTGATACAGAGGCATGAAGTGAGCAAATCCTGTTGGAAAGTAGCGCCAACAGACTTGCTCAACGGAGTCGCCACAAAACTTCAGTTTGTAAAAACAGTATCTGTAAAGTGCCATAAAATGAAGCACGATAAAACAAGCTGTGCTTGTATCATGTCTCAGAAAAAAAAACAACATAGTAACCTGAAATAATATAGATAGCAAAAGAAAGTACCACAAAGAGAATGAATTGTATACCTTTTACTTACGACTTTTGAGCTTTAGTTTCTGTACGTGTAAAATGGAGACAATGTTTACCCTTCTAGAAGTCTCACCTCTCTCCATTACCTTAATATCTCCCCATAACGCAGCCATGATCACTAATAGCTGAGTTATAGCATGCTTACTATGTGCCACGAAGTCTTTCATGGATTGTACCCGAGTTGACTCTTTTAAACCTTGTAACAATCTCATGAGGTTCATACTATGATAATCCACATTTTACAGGTTAGAAAACCAAGACAGAGATAGGTAACTTGGAAAAATTTATCCAGCTAACTAGTAAGGGTGAGAGCTGTTCCATGAACCCAGACTGTCTGATTCCAGACTCTAGTCTTAAATATTTGATATCTTGGCTATCCTGACTCATATCTCTAAAACTTTGTGTTTGGATCTAGGTCTGATAAAAATATCTTTCTTGAACCCTTCTGGAATGTAATTCCCAGTCACATTTTAAGGATCCCTATAGGTAAAACCTCTTTCAGAAATATTTGACTCAATTCTCTCACCTCAAGCTTTTCTCTGTACTGTCAGGGGAATCAGTTATAACAGCCTGAATCACACTCGAATTCGATTTTTTTCCTCCTTTCTTGTTTTTTCCAACTAGTCTGAGATCCTTAAAAGGAAAGATGCTATAAATTCTGGATAGGTGTTTTCTACATGTAAATAGTAATATGCAGAAATAACATGAGATAATTTTATAAAACCACGTTAGGAATTGTACCATGCAAGTGTTACATGTAATTATTTATAATAGGGCACTCAAAAACGCATTCTCTATATTGAAAAGAAAATAGGAAGACCATAAAAGGGAAGTAGTATAACAAAGCAAGCACTGCTCATATATGCCTGATAAAATAGAAAACATTATGTTTAACTGAGTAGCACACATTAAATGAAGAAGAGACTTTCTGTCACTGAACATCATGACGTGATACCAGATGCCGACAGAGACTGGCAATGCAGTCCAAACCCATTATACATCCTGCTGAACAGGTGAATGAGCAGGTGCCTTACTGCTATACACAGGGAAGACAGGACTCTCTGTATTCCTGAGAGGTGACACAGTGAGAGCGAAGGCCGGGGAGCCAAAAAGGACTGGCAAGCCTTTTCTTCAGAGGACAAGTGGATTAATCACTAGCATCTTGATCTAAAATGGAAATGACTAGAGTCCGACAGTCAGCTGAGAAGGAGAGAATACAATCGGGGTCCAGAATCAGAGAGAACCTTTCCTTCCCGTAGATTTGCCCCCTTGAGAAGGCCACGGTACAGTTCCTAAAATTCTTCTGAGATACTACTGTTTGTATATACACACTAAATGCAAGTGATTAGGACAGTCACCTAAGTTATGGTCATAATTAGTCTCAGTAATTATATTAATCTACTGTGGTTTAACTTTAATTTATTAGTAATCAATGTATTATGGCACTGTTCAAGAACAACAGACTTTAACCATTCACTTTTAAATATAAAGTATTGATTCCTAAGAAAATCAGATAAAACATAGTAGAAAAGGAATAAGACATACTAAGGAGGGCAGAGATTATTTTACAATTTTTATTACCAACTTTAATAGGATATTTAATTTTTATACAGTGTAAACACTAGACTTAAACACCATTCAGCACTTATTTTGAAAACAGTCCTGGTTACTAATAAAAAAAGTGTGGATTACAGTCCATAGTTTAGTGGTCACCTGGGGGCAAGGGGGAAGAGGTGGGAGAGGAGGGAGGGGGAGCAAAATATATGTGATGGAAAGAGAAGTCACCGGGGTGGTGAACATATAATGCAACACAGAGACGAGACACTGTAGAATTGTACACCTGGAACCTATCTAATTCTTATTAAGCAATGTTAACCCAATACGTCCAACAATAAAACAAATTAAAAGTGTGTGGATTAGATAACATGTTATAGTTTAATCAAGGCTCAGGAACTAGGTGTAGAAAGAGAGAAAGTTGGGAATTATAAAACAGGATTTTTAGTGATTTACTTCCACATGCATCATCACAGATGGCCAGGGCTTGTGTTAATTTTTCTAATTTTTATAGGGAAGGAAATAGGTTCATAAAAGAATGAGTGTCCTGGGCCAAGCCAAACAGCGATAATGGAAGTATTATGAAACCTCAGGGATGGTAAGGTGTTTATAATGATGACAGTGTCTGTGGAGTGCCAGACCCTGTGCTAGAGGTCCGTGTGATGTTCGTAAGGCCACAGGCTTTCACTTTTTCCTGGGGAAGTGGTCAATAAAGACGTTATCAAGTAAATAACTAGCATAACTTTGAGAGTGGTGAGTGTCGTGGCATGAAAAAAAAGCTGGAAGAGAGGATAGGCCAGGATGAAGGTAGCACTCATGCTGTACATAGTTTAGCTGTTAAAAGCTTTCCTGCAATTTAAAATTTGAGCATTATTCAAAGGATATGAAGTGGAATGTTATGAGAAGCCCTACCTGCTTCTAAGCAGAAATGAGCCTGGCACATTCCAAGAACTGCAAGACGAGTGCAGTGGGACCAATGTGAGCAACGTGAGGAATGACAGGAACTGAGGTCACAGGAAGAGACAGCGGCCAAATCATATATGGCCTTGAAGGGGCTTTGAACAATTTGAGCCAGAGAGGAAAATAACCTGATTATTTTTGTTTTTAAATAATGAAAGCATTGTTGAGTATCACAATTTGTAGATCCATTATGGATTTCAGTAATTCTTACTTTGGTCATTATACATAATCCCTGAGCCCTGACAGAAAGAAATGACAAACTCCCTAACAGTTGTTTAATGCATGGGAGGTTTCAGAGGTCTGAACAGGGCTAAGAGAAAAAAAAAATAAGGCATGGTAAACCTTCCTTTGTTTTTAGTATGGGTCCTTAGTGGCCTTATTTTTCACTTGAACAACACAGACTCCATTAGACAGCACTTTCAGCAAGGAAGTACTAAGAAGCTTTCCAGTCTATTCAGTGGGTTTCGGATAGAGTCTTTGCTCTCACAAAACAATTTCTGTTGTAATCAGTATCGGGCACCGGGGCCAATACAGCGACTCTTCTCTTCCTCCTCATTTAATGGCATAAGGAGTCCCACAGGAAGATGACAGTATTCCATGGCTATAATCCCAGATTGAGCCATGTTTCCATTTGGAGGCAAGGCTTCTAAATTTACCGAACTAAAAGCTCAAGGTTCAGGAAGAAAACTTCTCAGTGGAGTGATGAGAAATAGTCGGTGAAACCGTGCTAAGAGCCACTTCCATTTCTCTATTTTCACTTTTGGACTCATAAGTGTAGCTACTGGGAGACTTCGCCTCATATAGGTCCTTCGTCTAGGGCATAAGAGTATACTACATCCTTCAAGTCAGAGCCACGTGTTTACAGGGTGCTTTTCTCCTCGCTGTCACTCTAACTAAGCTTTGACAGGCCATTTCGTGGTCTCTATCGACACAGCTTTTTTGGTGATGCGGCCGCGGTTGGAAAGCTAATGCAATCCCTCTGTTAAGCCAATATTTTAAATCCCAAGTGAGTGCATCCATGTTGACTAAATAAATAAATAAATAAATAAATAAATAAATAAATGTTGATACGTGTGCTCATGATCCCTCTGACTTAAATTGTCAAGACCTTGTAATTCTCCTGTTGTTGCATGAGTATAGGGCAGATCTTGTTTTTCTATGCCAGCTCTGTGGGCATCTAGCTCTCAGTGTGGACTTAGAGGTCATGAAAGAACTTTTTTTTTTTTTTTTTAATGTGCGTAGTTCCCTGGCTGGGAATCGAACCCAGGCCACAGCATTGACAGTGCAGAAGCCTTAGCCACTACACCACCAGGGAACTCCCTGAGGTCATGAAAGAAGATAAGCATATATACTCTTTAGCAAGAAAGTTTAACGGGACTGAAATGTTTAAAGTCCTCAACTGTGTCAGATGAAATATTCCCATCAGAGTCTCCATCCTCCTATACTATAATTGAACACTTAATTGGTTTGGCAGTATTACAACCCACATATTGGTCCACAATGATTAAAACTAGAAAATAGTCTTTTCTCTCCTATCCTTTGTCTCTGTCTCTAGTTTTGTTAGAAGTATCATGCTGAGTCACAATTTGTGTTTATTCTTTGTTGTCGAACTAAGTTACCAAAGGTGCTCTAACTCCCACACATTGCCCTTCACTTGTACTACATTGCACAGCTCCACCCTGTAAATTTTATAAGCTTGATGCCATTGCACCTCATATATTACTGGAGTCCTATTTTCCATGACCAGGATATTCATGAATATGTCAAATATATGAAAAATTCAATCCCATGTTTTCACTTTGAGAATCTGTCTCTTGAGTCTACTCCTGGTACCAGTGTATCAGGGTCCCAGCTGGAAAACAAGTGCAGGCTCCAAGGGGGTTATTAAATTGCCTTTAATAGCAGGACTGCTTTGAGAATGTAGACAGAGGTAAAGAAAATGATCAAGAGTTGATAAAGCATTTTGGGGCTAGCAGCCGAGTTAAACAACTAGTACTATCATTGGTTTTAATGGGGCAGGAGGTGAGAACCATGAAGCAGAACCTCAGAGCAATCTAGCTGTAGATACAAACAAGCAGTAAAGATAGGATGACTTTTAATGAAGGGACTTAATTCACTGCCAGCCTTGAGCCTAAAAAGGAGAGAACCCCCCTTTTTATTCTATTCTTCAGTCTTATTCTAGTATTTATCATGGGTCAAACCAAATAGAAATCAGAGATCAAAGAAACCATAGAAAACACTTCTGGCACATTCTTGGGATTGAGGAACAGGGCAAGTACGGAAAATGGATCTAGAAGAACTAACCAAATACCCACCAGCATGACCATCTTTCACTTCCTTGCATAGTATCTGGCAATATCACCAAAAAAGAGGAAGTAGCTCTTGGATATGAAGCTTCCACTACTGAGGACCAGGCTACATAATTCTCATTTACTCTCAAACTCTGAAACTATTGGGAATTGTTGGTGTCTCAGTCTATGAACGGTGTGGCTGAGCCACAGAATTAACATGTATCCCATGAAAGCTGCTCTGTAGTGTAAATAAGTGTTAAAATCATTTGTCAGGGATACTATCTTATATTGATTTCTTCAAAAACTATCAGGCAAGATGGGTACTAAAATCACGTCGACTTACTGAAATAGCTATAGCTTTAGTAAATTTTATATAGGCCGCAATTTCAAATGAACTGTCAAAATAAATGCTCCATGGACTCCCTTGTTATACCAGTCTGTTTTTATGCATTCTGTAGTGGAATAGAATAAAAATAAAAGGAACAGGTTTGGTTATAATTCACTTCCACAAATATATTTTTATCTATTATGGATCATTATGACCTGCTTGGAAAATGCAGTGGGATTCTCAAAAGGCATTCCCAAGAAAGCTTCTGTAATTTAGTTAAGGTGCTGAAAACAATCTGACATCATTGATTCAACAGCTATTGCATGTCTAGCACTGTTGAAGGCTGTCTTAAAGAAACTGGAAACTATTGCATGCTTCCTTTGAAAGGTCAAGTATAATAGCTGACGGTTCTCACACACACAGGATACAGACACATCAAGTCATATTGCTGATATGAGGCATTGGACATCAAAATGGAATGTTTTCTTTTTCTTTAAATAAAAACACTTATCACTTGTAACTTGCTATTGTGTCAAAGGGCCACACCTGTATCTCTGTATAACACAAGTTATTTTTTGTTGATATATATAGAATAACTTCAAAATTTAAGTTGTATCTCTATTTTAAACATGTATTAAAATATAATTTAATGAGTTAAAAAATTGAAGTAGGTTAGAGAAAAATATTAAATGAACTTTAAGACAAATGTTATACAGATAACATTATTAATGTGATATGTGAATATATGAAATTTTGGAAATAGTACCTTGTGAAAAGCTACTTACAAGGGATAATAAGGATTTTAATAGGGTACATATGGGGGGACCGAGGAGGAAAAAGAGGTTTCTTTTGGAGGCTTAACATGAAACTGTACTAGGCACAAACGTGAAATTAATAATAACTTACTCAATGATTAATAAGTATTAGAATTTAAGTCTACATTCAGTAGACTGGAATGATAATTTCACAACTACATACAAATATAATATGTCATTACTGTAAATTGTGGAGAACAATATTCTTGGAATTATCAGAAAGTTTTCTCCTTTTTAATTGTATGAAATTAAACTGTGAATTTAGAAATGAGAGACACAGTAAAAATGGAAGATGAAAATTAAATATGAACGAAAACAATGTACATGAACTGGAGTGTGGATTGATTAACCAGTTACTATTTACATGTCATTCATCTGATTGTAGTAAAATGACCCGACTAAAAGTCGATTATATAAAAAAGTAAATATTTTTAATTACATGTGAAAATATCAGGACAGCATGCTATCGGGGACTTAACGATGGCATTCCTACACCTTGCCCCTATGCTGCCTTTATTCTTGGGCCTTATAAAAGTGACCTCCAACATTTTCAACTTACATTATTCTTACTGCTAACAGTTTGACAGGAAAAGAAATATTACCTTAATCATAACTTCTGCATACATCTTGGAGTTCACTCTGAACCAACCTGAGTCAAGAACCACGTCTAGAATAATTTTTGTGGCTAGGGATCTTGGGATTATGCTGATTTTCCAGGACTGGGTCAAAATGTTCCCCCATGAACATGCTCATCTCCATAGGTGGATGGCGTCTCACTGAAGCAAATAGGATTAGAGTTAGGGAAGGGGTTGCATTCCATAAGAAAGTTGGTATACTATAGTTTGGCAAAAGGGATGGATTATGGGTTAAAAAAATAGTGCCTCCTAACCACAGGTCTGATCAGCAGTATAAGCCCGAGCTACTTCTCAGTGATAGCTTCTGTGATGTAGGCTTTTCCTGTATCGCTAAATCCTTGTCATGCAGGCCGTCTTCTCTTCAATGAGAGTTTATTTTTAGATTGCACTTCAAAGATATTACTGTTACCATAAAATTGGGGGGAAAAAGGTTTAAAAAGCCATGTTTCTATTACTTTTGCCATCAGAACTCTAATACTTTAGATAACAGCTGGCAATGGAAACAGAAAAGTAGACAGGGATTTCTGACCCAGAGCAAAAATAGTGCTCTGAATTTCAAAGAGAAGAACAGGCATTCAAAACAATAAAAGGATAGTAACTCGGCAGAAGCACATCTTAATACTTAATTATGAGAAACCTAAACAGGACCAAAACCTTCAAACAGCAGAGAATACAGAACATACATAAGGGGACCTAATCTGGATCACAATTATCCTCAATTATTCAGATTCACTGCCTTTTCTGAAGGAGAAAACTTAAGACTGATAGTGAAATTCACTGCAAAATTTTTGTATTCTATTGTAATAATTATATAGAGCGAAAGTAAATGTTTTTATTAATGGATTAAGGGCTCCATAGGCCCAGTGCAAAATGAAAATGTAAGGCCTTTATTAAAGAATGATTAAGGCTTTCAAGGTCATTAACCAAGTGTGGGGTCCTTCTAAGTGTGGGCCCCCAAGCCAGTGTGGGCCCCCAAGCCACTGCACATGAAGCTGTCCTCCTGTCTCAATCATTACAAACAATTCATTTGCTGCCCTTACGCAATTCAAAGGTAAAGAATCTATACAGATACCTGCGTATAATGCCCACAACCTGGCCACTAAAATAAAGTTCCAGGAGCCAAAAATAGGCGTCTCAGAAAAGCAGCACTACCTACAAGATGTGGTTTTAAAAAGTCAGGGTTAAGGTATAAGTTACACAAGACTCACTCACCTTGTATGATACTACGTGGTTGTTTATTTGCCATCAAGGGAAAACTAAAACACTCAGGACTTCGTGGAAAAATTAGTAATAAGTAAGTATGATTATCTTGGGTTCAGAAACATTATAAATAAATTACTTTGGGTTCAGAGAGACTATGAGATTTAATATAACATTACTATACAGAATTAGTGGGATTATAATACAAAATTTACATTTCAGGAAAATAAATTTGCACATTAGAAAATTTTATTACATAATAGAACTTTGTCTCCTATAACATGATGAGATTTGCTTGCTCACATATTCAAAGTTAACATTCAGATATTCAATTAAGCATTAAACAATCACAATATGAGAGACTATTATTCTTTGGCATTACAGTAAAGTAACAGCTACTATTTATTGAATGCAATATATGAATATATGTATATATACATATATATATATATACATATATATATATATATGTATATGCTAAGAATCACAGTAAAATTCTAAAATACATGTTTTCATGTCCCAAAAGTTTTATTTCCTCCATTACATATAGGCGAGGAACTTGGATAGTGTAGGTAATTTGCTTTTAGTAATATAGCTAATAAGTTGGACTTGGTAACCATGACAATTTATCTCTAAAACCTATGCCTTTATTTCATTATTCTTGGTGCCTGCCTTGCTTTTCTTTAAGACAGGGACAAAGAAAGCTGGTTAGTTACAAAAACTCTGTGAGGTCTGCTGGCTTTGGAAACAACTGGATTGGGAGAGAGAGAACCTGCAGATGTCTCACATCTTCATAATTAATTCTCTGTGCACTCTTTGAAGGTTTCATACCTTACACGACAACCATTGTCTCAAAAGTCTGCAGATGCTGGTTGATGATTGATTCCTATCAGAACATTACATAATGCTTTAAGGATTAACAGGATAAAAACAAGTTAGAAGAAAACAAAACAAAGTGATTTAATATTACTTGAGCGCTTATAAAATGGCAGGCACTGCTCCCAGAACTTTCTAAATATTGCCACTATAACCCTATGAAATAGCTGCATAACATAGATGAGGAAACTCTGGCTTTTTCAACATTACCTGCTGAAGCTATGATTCAAGCATAAATTATTCCAGATTGTGAATGTTTAAATATCATTGTATTCAAAGGATTACATGTAACACATTCTGTCATTTAAACACCATTGTATTTGGGGTACTTGGTTTTCCTGTCTTCAAATACAGGCAATGAGGTGTGCCCGTTCCTGGCCAAAAACCTTTGTGTGACTTTTAAAGCCCGAACATAGGTCATTACAAAGGCTTTAGCTGGTAGGCGTCATGGGGAAAAGCTGCCTTCCCCACACCAATGTACTGACCAATTCATTGCAGACCTTCAGGGGAGCTATAGCCAAGGACTCCGGCCTTTCTGACTGCTTACTCTTTTGCATAGTTGCATGCCTCACCCAGGTGTTGATATTACTACATCTTTTAATCTGGGGCCTTCTGATGAGGTCGTTTTCATGCATCTCTGCAAAGGCCTGCTTACAAGTGGTCAAAAAGGAGAGGAAAACCTGGAAGATACCTTTCTTCACTCTCATTTAGTACTCAGCACCCCTCCACTCCTATCCCGTCTGTGCCTTTGCCCTCTTCTTCAGCCCCTAAAATTCAGGCTCCCTTGGAGGTAAGACTAGCCCCCTCCACACACACCATCTGTGCTGGTGTCACCTGACCCTTGACCAGTGCACTGTTCTGTGAGGGATAATGGAACAGGCAGGAGTTGGCTCTTTCTCTGGGTTGGACTCTTCTTTGTACAGTCACAGCAAGTGATGAAAGACTTCACTGTTATTTTCATTTTGACTCACTGTTTTTAATCAGTTGTTCTGACACCTGACAGCTCTCTCACCAGCTCAGCTGAGTTTCTGACTGACAAGAAGCAATCTGTTTGTATTCTCTAACTCTGTGAAACATACTTCAAAATTGGATGAGACATACATTCCCTTCTGGTCAGGCTATACATAGAAACTCACTAGCGACTTCTATTCTCAAAACAAGGCAGATGATCCAGAAAAGAAATATCATAGTTAAAAGCAGAGAGGAGTAGCCAGGGCCTCCCACAAGTGCAAATACAGCCAAGCTCAGATCAGGAGAGCCGACAGAAATCCATCTAATCTCTTCTACCCAAAATACAATTAAGAAAATGAATAAGACACACAAAAGGCTATATATATATATTTTTTTTTAACAACATATTTCTGTCAATGGACTTATGATAAAAATATAAAAATAATTCTTACAAATCAGTGAAAAGATAGTCTCCCCCAAACAAACAAACAAACAAACAAAAGACATGACTAAAAGACATTTCATATTTCAAATGAAGGTATACCAGTGGCACATCAACACAAAAAAGGTGATCTACATAAATAGTCGAGAAATAATCAATAAAAAGCAAATTAAAATGACAACTATTTGTAATTTTACAATTAATAGAATCGCTAAAATAAAAGAAAAAGACTGATAATACCAAAAGTTAATATGAGAAGCAACAGAACTGGAGGTTTCATACGTTTCTGTTGGGTGAAATGATAAAACCCCAAGGGGCCATGTTGTAGTGCAAAGAATCCGGGACAAGTCACAAACATGGATGTCTGCCCCAAGTCTATCCTTTAATATGATTTCGACTACAGAAATAATATTTACTCTCTGAAGCTCCATTTCATCATTTGTAAAGTAGATACCTTAAAGAGGTAGCTGTAAAGATTTTTACAAGCTCTCAGAGATGCACATAATTCTCTGCAGTGAAGACGTAGAACGAGCACGTAGGTCATACTGCATCGTGAAGACCACAATGGCTGACAGATAGAATGAGAAGAAGAAAGGTAAATCTAATGACAAATTATTTGGCCGGAATTGGAAACCATGTTTTCATAATAGAATAGGCAGATTAAACATCAGTCTGTAGTGGTTATTTTTTATAGGCTGTTAATAACAGCTTTGTCTACCTGCGATGAACCCCTACTCCCACCCCCACCTTCTGTTCCTGCCCATTCCAAGCTTTCGGGTTCATCAGCAGTTCCCTGAAGTGTGAGATTGAGACTGAGGTTTTCTTCTTTCTGTGCTTTTCAAAAATAAGAAAGGGATTCTGTAGTGAAGGCATGAAGTAGTTTATTTATTGGTTTTGTACAGGATCAGCAGAGAGTTGGGAAATAAATTTGAGAAGAGAAAGGGGGAACGTGCCCTTTGCTCTGAGTAGTCGTCCCTCGTCTGTAGGATGGTGTGCTTCAGCACAGCACAGAGCAGAAGCTAGGTCTCATTTCACAGAACAGGAGTGAATGGAGTTCTTCAAAATCAAATCATCTGGAGTTCCCTGAACCTTCCTGCTGTCAATTCCCTCTGAGGCCCACGTATGTTCTACCTTTCCATGGATTTCAAAGTTCTGTTTTCAATTGCTATCTGTTGGGCAGAGAGCCTAAGGAATCAAACCCATATTAAACCTCGAGACATTCCTACTGCAGTCGTTTCATTAGCTGCAATGGCTTCATGATTTGGCTTAATATCTTTCTCTTAGGACCCTTGGGAACATATATTGCTACTGCTTTTTTTTGACAGAAGTAGGTAATTCTGTGCTACTAAGGCTGTATAATACTGTCATATTATGCAATAATGCACTTTATTATGAAGACCTTTCATTTACCTGAGTATAAATTCCCCATATTTGGGGGAATTTCACAAGTTTAATCTGGTAGGAAATGTCACTTTTCCTTTGCTTGGTGAATTTTGTGTGAAAATTATGTATTATAGATTCACAGTCTATCCTGGGCATTGTAGCTGTATCCAAAGCAAATCAAATTTTGATTTGAAAGTTTGTGTAAAAGTGAGTAAGGGGGGGTGCTGTTTGGTAAAATGCTTGCTCCAAGACAAACAATCCTGAGCTTAGCTGTTTTTGAAATAATTTGGAAATTTGGGGGAACTCAACATTTTGTCTAAGGTTTCTCATGTGAAGTCATTTACATGCACTGATGAGAACACTGTTAGGATGAAGTGGGGTGTGTTTTTTTGAGTGAGATCGCCCCTGCCTTCAGGCCTGTGTGAGAAAGTTGTGAGACACTGCCCTTAATGTTCTTAACAGACCCATTTTCAAGTTAGGGAAGTTCTACAAAGAATTGTTTTCATTGTCTGCAATTTTAACAAGGGTTCTTAACAAGGGAAACCCACCCTTGGCTTCCTATTTACTCTGTATAAGGCTGTTAACCAGTTTGAACCATTTTGTTGGCTTCAGAAAATCACTTGGACCTTTGCCATTGACTCTAAATCTCTTGAACCTCAACAACTTTTTCTTTGATTTGTTGCTCTCTTCTAATGCCACGTAATATACAGCTGAAAGAAGCCAGGTGGGATTTGTAACATTCTACCTGGAAATTGCTTTAGGTAGTGTGCACACTCACTAGGTAATTTTTATATCTTCTGAGTTACAACAGCCCCTAATAGAAAATGTCCCACTGTTCTTCATTCCTTCACTAAGTCTTTCCTCTCTTCCAGCGTTTTCCCACTACGCCATCCTAAACTCATTGCCACATGTTTTAGGTTTGAGTTATGGTAGCACCCCATTTCTGGAATTGATTTCTGATTCACTTCTCCATGGTTCTCAATGAATAAATGAATAAAGCTGCCCAAAGCCTAGTGACTTAACTCAGCAAGAATTTATTTTTCACAAGATTGTTCGTTACCCAACTTGGGCAATTCTTTGATTTTCTCTCAGGATTGCTCCGGAGGCTGCAAATATTTGGTAGCTTGACTGGGGTTAGAGGATGGAATGTGACCTGCCTCATGTACTGACTTGTTTATATAGGCAATAGGCTGTGCTGCTGTAATGTTTCTCCATGTGGCAACTCTTCCTCTCAGTTGGCTAAACTTGAATTTGTAGTAAGGTGGTTTCCAGGTTTCAAGAGATTTTAGAGGGCAAACTGTAAAGCATCTTAAAGTCTAGACTCAGAAACTCGCATGATTATGACTTTTGCTCCATTATATGGCTCAGAGCAAGTCACAGGCTCTTCCAGACTTTAAAGGTGGAGAAATTGCCTCTATTCTTGTTGCAAAGTATAAGCATCCTGAGCTATGTTGAATTGGAGTCATTGTTATAATTATCGAACACACTACTAAAACTTTTGTTCTAATACATTCTATAAAGTTTTCTTCTGGTTATGCTCAGTCTCTGACTCCCCCCACCCCAAATTTTATTATATTTATTGGGGTAACATTGGTTAATAAATTATATAGGTTTCAAGGTACAATCGTATAATAATACATCATCTGTGTACTGCATTGTGTGTTCACCACCCAAAGTCAAATCTCCTTCTGTCAGCAGATATTTGCCCCTCCTTTTTCTTCTTTTACCTATCCCACCCTTCCCCTTACCGTCTGGTAACCACTAAACTGTTGTCTGTGTCTATCAGTTTTTGTTTGTGTGTCTTGGTCATTTGCTTTTTTTGAGTTTTATATACTACATATGAGTGAAATCGTGTGGTTCTCAACTTCTGACTTATTTCTCTTAGCATGATATTCTCAAGGTCCATCCACGTTATCACAAATGGCAGCATTTCATCTGTTCTTACGGCTGAGTAGTTTTCCACTGTGTACATGCACCACAGCTTCCTTACCGAGTCGTCCATCGAAGGGCACATCGGTTCTCTCCATGTCTTGGCCCACCATGAACAATACTGCAAGGAATATAGGGGTACATCTTTATGAATTAATGTTCTCAAATTTTTTAGGTAGAATTTTGGATTTCTGGATCATTTGGTAATTCTATTCTTAATTTTTTGAGGAACATCCTCGTTGTTCCCCATAGTGGCTGTATCAGTTTCACTGCCACCAGCACTGTATGAGGGTTCCTTTTTCTCTACAACCTCTCTGACACTTATTATTTGTTTTATTGATGGTAGTCATTCTGACCAGTGTGAGGTGGTATCTCATTGTGGCTTTGATTTGCATTTCCCTAATAGCTAGTGAAGTTGAGCATGTTTTCGTATATCTGTCGGCCATTTGTATGTCTTCTTGACGGAAGTGACTGTTAAGGTCCTCTGCCCATTTTTTATTTGGATTGTTTGCTTTTTTGTTGTTGAGTTGTATGAGTTGTTTATATATTTTGGATATTAGCCCCTTATCAGAAGCCTTGTTTGCAAATTTTTTCTCCCATTCAGTTGGTTGCCTCTTTGTTTTGTTGATGATTTCTTTTGCTGTGCAGAAGCTTTTTAGTTTGATACAGTTCCATTCATTTATTTTTGCTTTTACTTCCATTGCCTTGGAGGTCAAATTAATAAAATCCTCTTTAAGAATAAGGTTCATAAGTTTAATGCCTATGTCTTTTACTATGTACTTTATTCAGGTCTTATATTTAAGTTTTTTATAGATTTTGAGTTAATATTTTTGTGTACAGTGACAAACAGCAGTCTAGTGCCTGTGGTTTTCTAATTTTCTCAGTAACAGTTATTGAAGAGACTTTCTTTTCAACATTGTATGTTTTTGGCTCCTTTGTAAAGAATTATTTGCTATATATCTCTAGATATAGATGTAGATATATATAGAGATATAGATATATACCTGAGTTCTCAATTTTATTCCATTGCTCTGTTTTTCTGCCAGTACCAACCTGTTTTGCTTATTTTCACATTGTATAATTTAAAGTATGATTTGAAGTCAGGGAGTGTGATACCTCAAGCTTTGCTCTTTATTCTCAAGATTGCTTTGACTATTGGGGTCTTGTGTGGTTCCATACAAATCTGATGATTTTATGTTCTATTTCTTTAAAATATACCATTGGGATTTTGATGGGAATAGCATTAAATCTGTATATTGCTTTAGGTAATATGACCATTTTAGCAATGTTGATTCTTCCAATCTCTGAACATGGAATATCTTTACATTTGTGTCTTCTTCAATTTTTAAAAATAATATCTTTTAGTTTTTTTATATAGGTCCTTCATATCCTTTGTTAAATTTATTCCTATTTTATTACTTTTGTTGCAATTACAAAAGACATTTTTTTATTTCTTATTTTAAAATTTCATTGTTAATATATGGAACACAATAGACTTAAGTACATTGATTTTGTATCCTGCAACTTTACTGTATTTGTTTATTGTTTCTAATAGTTTTTGGAGGAGTCCTTAGGGTTTTCTATGTGAAAAAATCATGTCATCTTCAAAAAGTGATAATTTAACTTTTTCATTCCCAATTTGGATGTCTTTTATTTCCTTCTCTTGCCTGATTGCTCTGGCTAGGACTTCTAGTACTATGTTGAATAACAGTGGTGAGAGTGGGCATCCTTGTCTTTTCCTGATCTTAGAGGAAAAGCTTTCAGTTTTTCCCAGTTCAGCATGATATTCGCTGAGGGTCTGTCCTATATGGCCTTTGTTACATTGAGGTACTTTCCTTTTATACCCATTTTATTGTTTTAATCATAAATGGAGTTGTATCTTGTCAAATGATTTTTCTGCATCGATGGATATGACCATATGGTTTATATCCTTTATTTTATTCATGTGGTGCATCATATTGATTGATTTGTGTATGTTGAATCATCCTTGCATGCCTGGAATGAGCCACACTTGATTGTGATGTATTATATTTTTAATGTATTATTGTATCCAACTTGTCAGTATTTTGTTTAGGAGTTTTACATTTGTATTTATCAGAGACATTGGTCTGTAGTTTTCTTTTTTTGTATGTTAATTTGATAGATTTGGGTATCAGGTTAATGTTAGCATCATAAAATGAGTTAGGAAGTATTGTCTCTTCTGCAATTTTTTGGAAGAGTTTGAGAAAGATAGGATTAAATCTTGAAATGTTTGATAGAATTCCATAGTGTACCAATTTGGTCCTGGATTTTTACCTTTTGAGAGGTTTTTGATGGTTGTTTCAATTTCCCTATTGTTAATCGATCTTTAAATTTTCTAGTTCTCTGTGATTCAGTCTAGGAAGCTTATATGTGTCTAAGAACTTGTCCTTTTCTTCCAGGTTATTAAATTTGATGACATATAGTCTTTCACAATATTCTTGTTTATATTTCTGTGATGTGCATCATAACTTCTCTTTATGATTTTTTATTTGAGTTTTTCTCTTTTACCCTTATTGAGTTTAGACAAATGTTTGTCAATTTTATTCACCTTATCAAAGAACCAGCTCTTTGTTGCCCTTCTTTTATTTCTGATCTAATTTTCATTGTATCTTTCTTTCTACTGACTTTGGGCTTCATTTATTTTTCTTTCTCTAGTTTTTAAGAGGTAATGTTAGGTTGTTTATTTGGATTTTTCTTGTTTTTTGAGATAGGCCTATAATGATATAAACTTCTCTCATATTACCACTCTTGCTGTATGCCCAAAGTTTTGATGTATCATATTGTCATTCTTATTTGTCTCTATGTATCTTTTGATCTCTTCTTTTATTTCTCCTTTGACCCAGGCATTCTTTAGTAGCATGTTGTTTATGCTGTACATATTTGTAGTTTTTTCCACTTTTTTTGGCAGTTAATTTCCAATTTCAAAGCTTTGTATTTGAAGAATATGCTTTGTATGATTTCAATCTTCTTAAAATAGTTGAGACTTGTTTTGTGTCCCAACATATGGTCTATGCTTGAGAATGTTCCATATGCACTAAAGAAAAATGTATAATCTTGTGTTGTGGGATGAAAGGCTCCATAAATATTGATTATATCCATGTATTGATGTGTTATTTAAAGCCAATGTCTCCTTATTGATTTTCTGTTTGGATGATCTGTCCATAGCTGTCAATGGAGTATTTAGGCCCCTTACTATAATTGTCAGTTTCTACCTTTAGTTCTGTTAGCAGTTGCTTTACACATTTTGGTGCTCTCTGATTGGGTGCATATATATTGACAAGGGTTATGTTCTCTTAATGCAATGTTCCCTCTATCACTATAAAATAGCCAAGTCCGTCTCATGTTAATTTATATCCATTACACCTTTTGTTTTCTGGTAGCTCTCTGTCTCCGTTGTTTCATTTCCCCATGTTTCTGTCTGTTATTTTAGTTTGGTGGCATTACGTGCTTTTTCCTCGTCTCTTTCTTCTTCTTCTTTTTTTTTTATTTCTATTACGTGTCTCAGTTCTAGATTTTTTTCTGTGGTTACTATTAGGTTGATGCAAAAGAAAGTTCATATATACAGTAGTCCTTTTTTTGTCTGAATTTATCTTATCTCCATTCCCCTTTGCAAATTCAGAACTTTATTCCTCCCCTTTTATATTTTTATTGTCACAAATTATCCCTATTTACAGTGTTAGTTCATTTCCAAATTGCAGTTGCTATTGTTTTCTTCTCTTTTTAAAAATGTTTTAAATTCCTTTAATCTTTATATTATATTTAAGTATAGAATACCCTCATCTGAATAAAGGTTGCAGTTTCCTGCTTCTGCCTGTTGGTCATATTAGTTATAGTTTCATATCTTTGTCTTTTTCTTTCAGATAGTGTAAATCCCTCCAATATTTTCTGTTACGTGGGTCTTGTGGTGACATATTCCTTCAGCTTCTGTATGTCTGGAATAGTCTTTATTTATTCTTTTTCTATAGGATAAGTTTGCTGGATAAATTATTCTTGGCTTGTAATTTCTCTCTTTTAATAGTTTGAATATGTGATTCCACTCTCTCCTAGCTTGTATGGTTTCTACTTAAAAATGTGTTGAAACTCTAAAGGTGTTTTCTTTATAGGTTACCATCTTCTTTTCCCTTGCATATTCTTTGTCGTTAATTTTTGGCAGTTTTAATATAATGAACCTCAGAGAGGCCTTTTGGGATAGAGACAATTAGGTGTTCTGTTTACTTCTTGGATTGAAAAATTCAGTTTTTTAAAATAGGATTGGGAAATTCTTACCAACTATTTGTTTGGATGGGCTCTCTGTTCCCTTCCCCCTCTCTTTTTCCTCTGGTATATCAATTATTCTTATTTTGCTCTTTTTGATGGAGTCATGCAATGCTCATTGAGTTGGGTGTTTTTTGTTTTTGTTGTTTGTTTGTTTGTTTTACTCTTAAGTTTCTCTCTTCTTCCATCGCTGTCACTTCTGGATGTCTATCTTTGATGTCACTAATTCTTTTCTCCATCACTTTTTGAGTTCTACAGCTTCAGAATTTCTATTTGGTTCTTTTTAAAGTTTCAGTTGATTTGGTAAAGTACTCCACTTTGTTTGTTGATTTTATTTCTGAGTTTATTCCATTGTCTATCTGAGTTTTCTTATATCTCTTTGAATTTTCTCAGAACTGCAATTCTAAATTTTAAGTCATTTAAATCACATATTTCCAATGTCATTAATTTTATTTTTTGGAGTTTCGTTATTTTCTTTCTGAGCTACATTTTTGCCTTGGCTAATCATAATATTTGATGGATTATTTCTCTGCCTAGGCATTTATGGAATTAAAATCTGCTTTATTTAAAACAGCGGTACTTCTCTGTTTAGCAGGTTGATGAGAAGAGGTCTTCCTTTCGTTTTCCAGTAGTTGGCACTAAATCACAAATTTTTCTTTTTTCAATTATTTCTTGCACTTCTCTGGCTTCTCAATCTCTATGAAATTGTGGGAAATGTCCTGTATTCCCTGGAGAAGTGAGCATTTCCTCTGAGATCAAGTCTCCTTGGTCTCAGGATACCACCCCCATGGGGACATGCAGTGGATAACGGGGTTCTGAGCCTGTGAAATCCCAGTGCTGCTCCTGCAACAAGATGCTGCCTGAGGTGCTGTGCTGCCTGAGGTGTCCCAGATGTCTCTGCTTAGATGGGCTACCATGCGTGGGGCAGGCAGGCCAGGAGAGGCTGGGTCATTCATTTGTGGCTTTATTCTCCTCCTAGTAACAGTGCCAGCCAGACCTCAGATGCCTTACCTCTGTATCTCCTCAACCTATGCTGCTGGGATTAGCCATGGCATATGTCTGCCACTCAGGGAGAAATGCGCCTGTCTCTCCAGTTCTCAGGGCTGCAGACAGTGTGCTCTGTAACCCAACACTCACTGCTACAGCTTCTTCTGGTGTCCACTGTCAGCGTTAGGAGGGTAAGGGAAGGTGGTCAGGCTCCATGACTTTGTTTTCTGCTTGGCAGTGGTGGTTACTAGACCACAGTCTGCATCTCCGTGCTTCATCTCTGCCCTGGTCACTGGGTGCAGCCGCAGTACATACTGACCATGAGTCATGCTTATTCAACTTCTCTGCCCCTCTGGGCTACACAGAGCACATGCTGCAACCTGATGGTTCCGTCTTCCCAGACCTGCAGTGAGCTCTGGGCTACATTTGTGGCATCTGTCTCTGTTCTTCTCACTTTCCACCTCCCCTGTTCACTCCCAGTCACCCACGTTCAGATATTTCAATGTGTGGAACTCCCTCGTTGAATTACAGCAGCTTCACTTATTGTAAAATCAAAGGGAGAGACCCGGGGTACCTCTCATGCCACCAGGCTTCTCCCAATCAGTGCCTGTGAGTATTACTACATCTTCCTACCAACCTGTGGCATCACTCAGTCTTAATGCAGAACTTATCAGTTCTAAAACTCTGTCACCCTGAACATGTTCTCTCTTTGCATTTCTATCTTAATATTAATGGTCAAAAAGGCTACTCCAAACAGCATGTGGTTTACTGTAAGTACTGTAAACTCTTTTCATTTTAAAATATTTATTTTGCACAACTTAAATGCTGAGCTATTATTTTATTATATTCTTACTTGCATATTTTCTCATCTTTACATTTCTCTACGTAATGTGTTTCCCATTCAGGCCTCTGCCATACCTTTTGCTGCTTTTTAAATGTTTTTTTTTTAATTGATAGTTTTCAGCAATTTAAATTTAATATAACCTGGTATGGACGCATGCACGTGCACATGTGTGTGGATGTGTTCCTTGCTTTTATCCTCTTTTAGCTTCTTAGACCAGTTGATTTTATAGTTTTTATCAAATTTGGAAAAATTCAGTCATAATTATTTGCAATTTTTCTCTACCATTCACGTCTTCTTTAGGACTCTAAACACACACTCAATTTCTATTATATTTTTAGTTACTTTTGTAGGAATGCTGCAGTTTTATATTCTATTGATATTTAATCTTTATTTCTGCAGTGCCTAATCTTCTGTCAATCCCATTCATTTAAATTTTTATTTGAGATACTGTATTTTTCATCTCTGGATGCTTTTTTTATTCTATCTCCCACTTCAATATGTCTCTGCTATTTTTTAAGCCCAATAATACATTTATGAGAACTATTGTAGTGTCTTTATCTTTGTTTCCTAAATATCTGTCATTCTCCCTTCCTCTTTTTGACTTATTCTTGTCCTGGCTAAGGGTCATATATTTCTGTTTCTTGGCATGTGCAATAATTTTATATGTGATACTAACCTTGTGATGTCTGGAATTTTTTTCTTTAAAGAATGAATATGTGTTTGTCCTGACATAGAGTTTTCTGGAAATCATTTTTACCACTTAAAGTCCATTTTTGTAGTTTATCAAAAGATTTAGAGAAGGCTTCACTCCTTGGCTTGGTCATCCCTACAGAATATGGTGTGTGTGGAGGCACCAGGAAATGCCAAAGGAATTCTCGAAGTGCGGTCTTCAGGTGATCAGAGCAAGAACATCTTCCCATCAGGCAGGAGCTCTTAGAGTGGGTTAGCCTGTCTTTGTGGAAATGCACTGCATACTTCCAAAGCTTCATATGTACCAGTGTCTCAGGGAGACCCCTCCAGAGATCTGCCTCACAAATCCTCACCACTTGTCCTTCCTGCACTCAACTCACCCTCTCATCAGCTCAGAAAAGCCACTGTGGGGTCTGTGAGTTCCCCTTCAGGTACCTGTGCTGACAAAATGCCTCCAGGCAGAAAGACTCAGTTGGTTTGACACAGTTATTTTATAGACATTTGTCCTCTGTCCAGTTGTTCACAAAATGAGGATAATTTGTCCCCCATTATTCCATATGTTCAGAAGCAGAATGCTTCCAGTTATATTTTTAACAATCTCTCTTTCACACACACACACACACCCCTGAGAAAGTTGAAACTGAATTTTCATTATCATCACCACTGTTTTCTCTAGACAATCTTTATTTCAAGAAAAAAATTATATAACCTTAGCTCTATTTAAAAGTACTATTTCTTTCACCTAATTCAGGATACTTTATTTGGTAATAATTGCCATTGGTGATATGCAGCCTTTGGTCCCCTAACACATTTTAAATATGATTACGGTAAATATTTTTAATGCTTTCTACCTCATGATGCCCATTTATAATCTTCCCCCAATTATCTGTGATCCTTCAGTTGTCTTTTAAGAATATCACAGCTTTCATAGTAATCTAGATGCATAGTAAACCACACATCTAGAGCAGAGAAGTAGACTTCGAAAAGAAAGAAATATAGACAATTATGTTTTTTCCTTTCTCTGCCTCTCTAATACTCATTCTTATTCTATAACACAGCATTCTTTCCTATAAAACCTTCAGAAATACAGGCCAGGAGTACACTGGGCTTCAGGTGTTTGCAGAGTATGACGGCAATCACCATATGTTACTTTTTATCATTTATCACACATAATAAAAAGTAATGCTCAGCATTGAGGGTAGTATCTCTAAACATCTTGTGTTTTCTTGGGTAACAAAATCCCAAGTATGACAACGAGAGCCTCCTCTACAAAGGCTAGTTTCTGATATTAAGGTAACAACTTAGAAGGCAATGTTTCTATTGATTCCAGACTACCAGCACTGTTCTTAAGAACCATGAAGGAGGGATATACATTTGAAGGATTAAATAATAAACATACTAAATCTAAAATAACAGTGTTCACTTTATCTCTACTTCTAAAAGATGTCGTCTCCCAGCTTTGATAAAAAGTTATTTGTATTTTTTTTCTCAGAGCTCTGAAATTGATAAATAAGGTATTTTTGTTGTTGTTGTTTTGCTTTATGTTTGTTTTTATTTAATTTATTTTAGGAGGACTTGAAGGAATGAAACTGAAATATAATTAGAGAGAAGAAGAACAACCTTAATTTAGGAGTGCATTTTGTTATTTTTTTCATCTTTTAAGTAGAAATTCAAAGGATTTTCTTATCTCAGAGAAAAATTGGTTTGATAATTTATGACTGCAATGGGCTTCTGTCATTACTTACCCTGGCCTTTGCATTTCAATGGCAAGGGTTGACTTTAGCCCCCATCATCAATTATGTCACCTAGTGCCACATCCCCCACCTTGTTATTATGCTTTTGCTCTCTTGCCTCAACATGATGTGTTCCTCCACATTATCAGCTTCCTCCTTAATCATGAATCTAACTCATGTTATGTACAATGTGAAATCTGCTTAATTAGTCAGCAATTACAAGATGAAGTCTAAATATGGTCCTTTTGCTGTCTAGGAAAGATTAGCTTCAAGAGTGACCATACACTGAATACTGTGAGTCCTCCTAGCCATCACTGAGACTTGAGGCAGTTTTGAGGATCCCTGACAACAATATACATGTATAATGTACAACAGCCCAACAATCTACATTTTGACCACTGCACATATAGAATAAGGATATTGCAATAACACATGAGTATTTCATTTTCCTCCCTACCATCCATTGTCCTTCCTATCCTTTCATAACTTTTACTTTTACATATATTATTAAACCTTATAATGCAATGTGATTATTATTTTTAAATTGGTCACTATGCAGCCAGTCTTGAGTAGAAAAAGTAACAGTAATTAAATCACTAGCTTTTGCTCTTCCCTCTGGTACCCTAGAAATAGAAATGTCTAAATTGGTGTATTTTAAACCTCCACCCATCCCACCTTCTCCTTAGCAAATTTTACTCAATACATTTTTATTAGCTATAGTCATCATGCTGTACATTACATCTATTTATTTCAATTAATTTTACTTAGTATCTATGAAAATATTTCTGGAAGGTTATAGTTTCCCTAAAACATTCTATGTAGACATGTATGTATGGATAAGTTTATTTATAGAGGAAAATGGTCTACTTATTTCACACAATTTTCTAAGATTTTCATGGCCCCTAATGACAGAAAATACTGGTTTATGAATAATTCAATATTATTGATCAATATTTATAAATAAACCTGTACTTAGACCAGAATGTCAAAGTAACCAGGATATTCTTTCTTTTAAGGCAAGGCTATAAAGAATACAAGTTTATGATTTAAAAAATTATTTGAGGATTATGAGATTAAAGAAAAGTCCCTTGAAGAAGTCATGAAATTTTTTGAAGTCTCAGAGGTGTTTTCATTTGGGAAGATGTCAAGAACCAATTGCAGTTGTTAGTGTGCATGTGGACCCAAGGTGACATCTCAGATTGAATCTTTGAGTTCTTTCTTATATGAGTAACCAGTGATGTTATAATTGGGGCTCTATGTCTGTAGTATGTAGTGCCCAACTTGAACGTTTTTGACATCTGCGTCAGAGAGACGAAACAATCAATTAAAAAGCTAATATAACTTAGACCTCTTTGGGATAGTAGGAGGAGATTCTTAAAATAAGATGGCTCCACAATTCCTGAAGACTACATTAAAATAATTAAACCTCATATAGTTCTTATTACTTTGTGAATAGTAATATTTTATGAATTATTACTTAACAGTGGATGCTCATATATTAATTCAATACTATTAGTTTAGTGTCATAAATCAATAATATAGGGGTTCGGAATGAGTCACCCCAAGATATAACTGTGGTATGCAAATCCTTTTGAGCTAAAGGTAACTCAGACCCTGAGAGATCAAGAGAAACTTCTGACCCTCCTTTTAACTATTTGGAAGAATTTTAATTAGGGGCCTTGCCTCTCATAAGTTATATGGCAGGGCAAACTACTAATTACTAAACATTTGCCCTTTCCATCTTGCAATGACCCTTTGAAGCCTCACGGCACCTTACCTCACCCTTATCTCAGAATGCCAGTTATATTTCATTTTAACTTTCTGTCCCTGAACCTCTCTTGTATGTGGGATCTCTTGACTATCTCATGTATGTGGGGTTCCCGTGCATACATATATATTAAATTTAATTATTTTTCTTGTTAAACTGTCTCATGTAGATTTAATTATTAGACCAGCCGAAAGAAACTTGAGGGTAAAGAAACCTTTCTTTCTCTCCCACAGTAACAAAGCTGGGTGCTGGAGATTCAGTTTCCTGGTGGTAAAGTTAGATATTAAAATCAGTTTAAATAGAGTTGGTGATACAGAGGTATTGCAGAACTATATATGATAAACCTTGACAGCTAAATTGAATTTAGCCAGTAGAAATAGCAATAGGGAGAGCATTTCAATTAAATATAAAATTAGTTCTCTTTGAGAAGAATCTAGAAATAGAAGCAGACACATATAGAGGTAGCAAATTGTATTTTGAATAAGATACAGTCACTCAGAGCCAAAGCAACAGGGCTGTGCAGGGTAGGTAGTAGGGACTAGGCAATGTTAGGGTCCAGTGAAAGCTATAGGAGCACACTTAATACTTTAGTGAGTAAACTAGCAAAAGAGAGACATTTTGATATCTGTTGGTCACACATGAAACTGAGTCACATAGAGAAGAAAGCTTTGAAATTAAATAGATGTAGAATCCTGACTTAGCTTGGCCTTTGGACAAGTGGTTATTATGTTGCACGTTGGCTTGCCCATGCATATGATGTAGACTAATGTTCTCAATTTTAGGGTGGATCATAAATGCATGATGAACTTGTAGCAATGGCACTTATGTGTCTGCTCTCGGTGTTTTCTTGTTCCACACTTGAGAAACATTAATGTTACTATCTCGTAGATTTGCTTACTTACGATGAATAGTAAATGATAGTATTTTAATAAGTATAATTACCAGTGTCCTTATCAGTAACTTCTTTAAAAGGTGCTCTACAATTTTAATATTCTATATTTCTGAATTTTCAACAGCCAAGTTTTGCCTCAGATGCCATGCTTATTCTGGGATATCTTCCTGAGTTCATTGCATGTGCTGCGTATAACCTCTGTAGGTTGGGTGGGACCATTTAGGAAATGGCCTTTGGATTCTTTGGTAGTTTTTCAAAATGACTTAGAAAACTTGAAATGGATCATGAAGAGCTTAGGGCGATATTGAATCTTCAGGATGGGGTACGTTTAAATTACTTTAAAATGACTGGTTATTTTCAGCAGCTTTTCTTAAAGGATAATATTGGAGTCACATGGAGAAAATAAAAGGTATACCTACTTCATCCCATTTTCTTGCAGCTCTAAATTGTGCTTCATATTTTTAATAGTATAGTATGAATTAAAGAAATTGTGTGTTTTATTTTAATTTTCAATTAGGAATTAAGACTTAATGTTCAATGTAAATGTGTTTTCCAATGTTTTCAACTCCTAAGCATAGCAAATACTCATATTTTTTTAGTGAGCTGATGGAAAAGCAAGAAAAATGGCACGCACAGGGAGGCGTCTCCTGCTTTCCTGCTGTTACATTCATGTGTGCATACTAACCAGGGGGGGTGAGTCTGCAGTAAGTCATTGTTTAGAAACAGTAAAAAGGAAGAAAAATTGTGCAAAATTTAAGTCCTGGTATATGAGAGGGAGCATTTTGTCGGGCTTTAGAAGTTAAAACTGATCTTTATTCAGGGATTCGTAAAACTCTTGTTTTGTCCCTATTTCCAATAGTTAACGTGTGTGTCACAATTGCAGGCTTTGATGAGGTTTTTAAAGAAGCTTGATTAATATTGCTTTCTATGTCAGTTGTACTGTGCTGTAATATGACCCAGAGAACACATATCTAGAAACATCACTCTGGCTGCACTATACTAAACAGTCTGAACAGGTCGCATCACATAAAACTTTCCCGTTACTTTGGTGTTTTTTAAAAAGAAGCAGTCTTGCCTTGAGATATTGAGGAAGTTGGTGAATAGTTTTCATATTTCAAGTCCACCTGGCTGCCATGCTTATTAGATAGCTATCATGTGTAATACCTGACTTTAGAGACTTTGATAATGTAACACATTTTATTTTCTTCCTGGAAATCATATGTACTTCTAAAAATTGGGGATCAACTTGTTAATATGGGGGTCAACTTGTAGAATACATAGAGAAGCTATGCTGAGGAGGAACTTCCCATATCAAAGATATGTAAATACAGATATTCATAATTCTGTGACTTATCCTAAGAAAAATGTTAGCTTTTTCTTCTGTGATCCTCATAGGATTTGATTTATTTTAAACTATATTACAGACTAATCTGCATTTCTATTACTTGTATTAGATTTATTTTATGCAACAAGTTTTAAGCAACTTGAGAAAAGAACAATAAAAAATCTTTGTATTTCTTTTAGCACCTCACAAAATACATTTATCAGGAGCTTGGTGATAGTTTTCAAATAAAAATAAACAATTTTCAAGATGAATGGGACTATATCCAGGGTCCAGCACAAATAACACCCCTTTTTTAATGAGCTGGTAATCTATACCAAATCTTTTATTACAAAATCATAAGCATATATGGTTATGATTTTATTATAAAATCATAACTCAGTCCAGGTGTTACTTCTGTAGGACCCTGTATTTCAATAAATGTAACTCATTTACTTTACAGTGAAGAGACTAAGTTTCAGAGAGTGGGCAGTGTTACTGGCTGAGAGGTGTGGCCAGTTGGGGAGCATCACCTTTGCAAGGACTAATTCCTAGTCTAGCACACTTATACTCAGCTGCCTCAACCGGAATGAGAGCCCTTGCCTTGCTTAGGCATCCTTTGTTCCACTTTAGAACATTTTTCTTTTCTATTATCACTGAATTTCAGATTTTTTGAAAATATAAAAATAGTGCTAAATTAGCACTTTTAATAAATGAGACATCCATTCGGTACACAATGAATATTTCAGAAACATGGGCTTAAAGTATATACTGTTACAAGCAAATAATTCTTAATTTCATACTTTTATTTTCCTTTTATGAAAACTGTGCTTGTATTTCAGTCTCCAACCTCTCCTGATTTCCTTGGCATTGACAGGCTCCTTTTTATTCCAATAATCTATGAATCTATGAATTAGAAAAATTGAAGCAATTCAAGGATGCTGTTTGCAAAATATAAGAATATAAAAAGTAGAATACTTAAGAAGAAATAGGCCTCTGAGGAGACCAGAGATTTCCTAAACTTAACTAATTGCCTACAGTTCCAGGGATCCTAGGTTCATCGTCATTTTTCAAGTTTAAGTAAATTGTCTCACAGTTAGGTATAGTTCTTTGAAAACAAAATGCTTGAAATGTTTGTGAAAGCAAAGAACAAAATTGCCCCTCTAAAGGAAATGTTAATATAGATGGAAAGAATTCAGAAACTAAAACTAATAATAATAATATGAGGAGGAAAAAATTTTGAGTTCATAGAAAACGGCATTGATGGATGGCTGTAGGATTTGGGGGTTGACAGGAAACAGAGGTCACAACTCAAAGATTTGCTGTAGAGCAACTTACACAGGTGTAAACAGGATAAAGTATCCAAAATGTCAAGTGGACACAGATTCATCACATCAGGAAGCTATTACCTTATCTAGGCCATATGCAGAGCTGGTAACTTAAATCATAGCTGCTGTCACATCTACAGTGTGACAGGAAGAGAATGGCAGTGGCAGATGTATCAATATCCCCATTTTCCCCTCACCAGACATTCCAAAATTCTGTCACTGTCATTCATCCCTTCAGATATACAGCAGCCCCCCTTTATCTGCAGGGAATACTTTCCAAGATGCCCAGTGGATGCTTGAAACCACAGATGGCATTGAACCTTAATATGTTTTTTATACATACATTCCTATGATAAAGTTTAATAAATTAGGCACAGTTAGAGATTAGCAATAATAACCGTTACTAAAGTAGAACAACTATTACAATACGGTATAATGAAAGTTAGGTGACTATGGTCTCTCCGTCTCGCTTTCTCTCTGTCTCTCTCTCCCTCTCTTTGCTTCTCTCTTTGACAACCAATCTGATAACCAAGATGGGTACTGACTAATGGATGGGTAGTATATACTAATAGAAGTGGATACATTTGACAAAGGGAGATTCATGTCAATATGCAGCAGGACAATGCAAGATTTCATCAGCCTACTCAGAATGGCTCTCAGTTTAAAGTTTAAGAATTGTTTATTTTTGGAATTTTCCATTTAATATTTTTGGAATGCTATTGACTACAGGTAACTGAAACCTCAGAAAGCAAAGCTGTGGATAAAGGGAATTACTGTAGATGCAATACGCTTTCAACAGAGTATATATTTTTGGGAGTACTCAGTAAATAATCTATGCAGTAACCTAATATACACACACACACACACACACACACACACACACACACAGATGTGATAAAAAAAAATGTGGTGAATGTTTAAATAAAAAAAGTTTATTACCATAAAAGACACGTTGTTATAATCCCTCTAAAAATATTGACCCTCACTTCAGACACACTTAATTCTATCATTCTTGCCACTCTTTGAAGCAGTTCTGGAAGTCCTCTTTTGTGAGTGTCTTTAGTTGTGCTGTTATGGCTGCCTTGATGTCCTGAATCAATTCATGTCACACATTGTTTTTGTATTTAGTATTTAGCAATTTCAGTCAAATAAAAACATTATGGTGTGTCCTTATCCCCTTATTCATCAGATCTGGCATCATGCAACTTCTCATTCTTTCTCAAAGTCAAAATGACCATGAAAGGTAAATATTTTGAATCATATGTGTATATATATGTATGTACATATGTGTGTGCGTGTGTGTGTGTGTGTGTGTGTGTGTGTGTATCCGTAAGTTTTCTCAGGGTACTACCATGCCAGAGCCAATCACTATCTACCACATTGCTCTAACCTAACATTAGATTTCTCAAAAACAAGTGTCAAATTTCAATAACTAATAGTTCAAGATGTATTTCCAAGTCTTATGGGATTTTGCTTCTTCATCTCTTAGTTCTCTTTTACTACAATGGAAATATCTACTCCTCACTTGCTGTGCAGTTCCCTCTTTTTGTTTTCCTTTTTTTCTCATTTATATCTAGTCCCTTCTTAATTGTTCCTAACCTGTTTCTTGGAATATTGACACCATAAGATGTGATATATTATCTCATTAGTTTATAACAGTTATTATTTACTGACAACTTTTTTTTTTAATTTTAGACTTCTGAGGAAAAAAATAGTATTTTAGATATTCACAAATGAATAACTTTACATATATTCTGTGATCCTTACTAATTTATGAGTTTTATTATGCAACTTTTATTTGCTAAGCAAATTTTATGTAATTTGAAGACATTTGTATTGTATTAGTCATATCATTTAATTATTTATCTTACATTATAAGGCTGATACCCTTAATTTTTATAAAGAAACCTGAAATTATAGGCAGCAAAAAATTTCTGGTGAAAACTGCAAGTGACAAAACTGTTATTAATATTTGAAGGCTGAATTTACTATTATAAGTACCATATTTTTTTTAATACAACACAAAGTAGTTTAGTTGCCATAGTGTTACCTGACATTCCACTAGATTTTGCATATAATAAAGCTTTATATATTTGAGTAAGTTTGTTTGAAAAATACTTTAATTCTATTTCGGTACTGCTTTGAAACTTTAGAGCACAGTCTTACAGCTAATGAACTTTGTGTCACTGTGGTTCAGGTTTGTGTCATAATGAAGCCATTAATCCCTATAATTCCACATAGAGGAGCCTAAAATTGCTAGACAGTGAAGGTTTAATAAGTGGGAGATGCTATAAATGTCACTCCAGATGTAAGTCAATGAAGAGACAGGTAATGATTCAATAAGGTATTTTTAAAACTATATGTAGGCTGATTTGTAATAAATACAGTCATTCCTTTTTGGAATGAATTTTACGGGACCAATTTATTTGAAAATTGCAGTTGAGAAAATGGAATGTATGTGCAATTACTTTATTCCTTTATTTTCTACTGGAAGTTTAAAAAAAATGAATGTTATTTTGAAGAAAAAGACATTAAGAGAAATCTCTTCTTCAGAGTAACAGCCTGCATTTCATAGGCAATTGAAAGGCTACCTATTTGCATAAATCAAGAAAAAAACAGAGGTAAATTTTTGTACCTTTAATTTCTAATCTTTTCTTTATTTTTATGAGTAGAATGAAAAAAAAACAGAAGGAATAGACTTCTGGCCCAAGCTCTGTCGAATAAATAGACCACTGGCTGAAGATGCCTGTCAGAGTACACAGTGAAAATGGTAGAAAAGGATTACCATAATAAGAAGTATTTTTATTCCATGTGATATGAGTGATTAATGTTACTGTAGCCTAACCTAGCACATTTCTTAACTCCTTGTGCCTCAGTTTCATTGTCTATAAAACAAATGTTGTATAAGATGACATACATATACAGTGACTTCTAGCCCTGAGAACTTGTGGCTGTTTAGACAACCTAATTTATTATTAGTTACAAGTAGCTTTCTTTCTAGCAAATTCCTTATTGCTATTAAAATGAAAATACTAACATTATACGTTTTCTTGGCCTAAATAATTTTCCTCATAGACAGAATATTCAGGCCACCTTTAAAACAGAAAAATAAATGTTTTAATTGAGTGATGTATATATATTTACTTTTATTATTTTTCAGGAGACCCTTGTGAATGTCAGGTAGTTCATTTTTAATAATAGCTAAATCAGTTTAGGTTTTTTATTTCAGGTTAAGATGGTGGAGTAAGTAAGTAAATGACCATATCACAATTACAACTAAACTACAGA